>CAJINV010000022.1:641072-774101 GCA_905178155.1 Amoebophrya sp. A120 | reverse complement strand
CATGACCGATGATGTCTGCGATATAAGACGCCGCAGCATCACAGCTTTTCTGACGGCGTCTTTATGCTTATCCAGCATGAGAAATGCCCACCCCACGTAGCAAAAAATAAAATTCTCTTGCCGCTCATGCAATTTGCCTTGCATAACAAATACAGGACCGCGTCGCCTGAGAGGAAAATAAGTGTGGTTTTCTATATCATTTCAATCCACCAATAAAACAAATCCAATCATATTGATAAATCATATTCTTCTCGTCACACATACGCTTCGATCATTACATCATCACGACCTACAAAAAATGTAAACCGAAGGCGATGATGTAGCACTCACCTTTGAACACCATGTCCGCGTTAACTTGGCGCATGGTCGACTGCACGTGGTTATCAAATGCAAAAATGTCTGGGTCTGGAAGATTTCGAGATTTGTCATGCATATTTTCCATGAGCCATCA
Organism: Amoebophrya sp. A120; assembly: GCA_905178155.1. Lineage (NCBI taxonomy): Eukaryota > Dinophyceae > Syndiniales > Amoebophryaceae > Amoebophrya > Amoebophrya sp. A120. Next base: position 773,650 of record CAJINV010000022.1, on the reverse strand, counting down.
TGTCTGTGATGCATGCCGTAGCATCACAGATTTTTAGAGGGCCTTGTGATACCTCTACCGCATGAGAAATGCCCTCTCCGCGTAGCACAACATGGAGTCCTCTTGCTGATCATGCAATACAATTTTTTTTAGAATCCAGAGACAGCATCACAAGTTTAGAATGTTCCAGACCCAGACATTTTTGCATTTGATAGTGGTCCTGTAAGGCCTGGAGCGACTCTATGGTCAAGACGCGTTCATCGCCGCTGTAGGATCTAGTTTCGAAATGGAGAGGTTAATTTTTCAGACGCGTACACACCGAAGTCTTACTTGAACACCATCTAAAACTCCTCCAAATTCCACAAATACGCATTACAGATTCAATATCCCCAATCTAGTTGTCTCAGTTTCTAATGCTATTTCGCGTCTTTTCATATTTCTAATCGTGCCCGTAGCCTTGACTCAGCTCCTTGAAAGTAGTGAAAAGGCAGTTTGTAATGCGAACTCAGCGTAAATCAGACCTAATTTCTTTGCTTTTCTTCTCTTCTCTTTTCCTTTTCCTTTTTCTGTCGATCGTGGCAAGAATTTGCTTGCTTTTCCTTGGTATTTCGTTCCTTTTCTTGCTCGATCGATTTCTTGCCTTGTCCTTATCATCCTGTTCATTTTCTTTATTTTGATCTATGAGAAACAACGTTCAAAACTAGTTTTCAAATACACACCGCTCGGTCTTGAGTGGTCTGTATAATTTTCATTGCACTTATCGGAGCTGCAAAGGGATTTTTGTTCTCCACGGTAAACAAGAGAAATCCGGGGTTATCTTGCCGGGGATCTTCACGAAGAAAAGATTAGTGCGTCCAGTTCGCATTCAGTAAAGACTTTTACCAGAAATTGCTTCTGTCGATAAGAAGTATCACACGCAAATGTATCTGGGGCTAGAAGAATGCTGGTTGTGATGGCATCACAGTGATGCTGCATTTGGATGCTAAAAAAAATTTGTATTGCATGAGGAGCAAGAGGAGTTAAACTTGGCTACGGGAAGAAGGCACTTGTCATGCGGGGAGCGCCTCGACAACTAAGCGAGAGCGCTCAAAAATCTGTGATGCTAGGGCATGCATCACAGTCATTCATCATGAAGCATGGAAAATGTGCATGACAAACTGCCATCTTCTACTAGACCCAGAAACATAATTTGCAGTTGATATGAAGATCTAAAGCAACATATTTGCTTTCGCAATCACCTTTACCTGCAGTAGGAGCTCCCGCCACTGCGGTCGGTACGCCAGCAGATTCCACGTCGATACAGTGCTATGAAATGTCAACAACATGTCTTGAAGGGGACGACGGAAGATCTGGGGGTGTAAAAGCCGAGGCCGTGTAGCGGCATGACAAAATATCTGAGGTCTACTTCGCCATTTATCGAGGACGTGGCTGCGCTGCACAATGACAATCATGACAAAGCCGAATTTGGGAGCAGCTGCTTTCCTATCGACATGCTCTTCTGCAGCATACATCGAGGAGCCGCTGCAGGTTTTCATCCCACTGGTTCTCCAAGTCGGTCACATCCCTCAGGGATGCCGCAGCCTTAGCTCCCGACTGACCGCCGTGCCGGATCTGCTGCATGTAGTTCCGTAGCTGCGTGTATTCGTCTCGGACTCGCGACACCAGAGCGCATCTTTTTCTCGAAAACTCTGCGAGCAGCAGTGGAGAGGCAGCAGTCGCCGTGGCCTCTTTCAGCAGACGATCCTGTAAATTGCGAACCCGCACCGACGACGCTGCATTTATTCGGTTTTGGTACTGGTGCTCGTTGACGTCGGGTCTCTTCCTCGACCCCGTGCTCCCGGCGGAGGAATTACTCGTCTCGCGTGCCCGTAAACCGGGACCCGTTCTGGGAGTCGAAGATCCGGCTCGCGTACCCCGAAACAGGGACCGTTGTTGTCCGTCTTCCTCGCGTGAGAGTGCTCTACGCGGTACGTGATATCTCAAAATGAAAAACGATGCCACCCGACCTGCACACCGAAGGTGTCAGCGTCTTCTGCCCATTTAAGAGGGAAGAAGGCTGAGCATTTTCGGTGTGCGACGCGGGCGGAAACGTTGTCGACTGGATATGCTTATGCACTGGAAATATGTCTGGGTCTAGAACCCTGGTGCAACCTGTCATGCAGATTTTACATGACCCGTGATGTGTGGTACACTTTCTCAAGCATCACATTTTTTCTAGGCGCTTCTTGATGCCTATTTCGCATGAGGAATGCCCTGTCCACGTAACAAAAAATCAGACCTCTAGTATCGCTGGCTGCTCAAGCAATACAGATTTGTTTGGAATTCAAAAGCAGCATCACAAGTTCCACCTCTTTAGACTCAGACACGTTTGCATTTGATAATGCTCCGGTTGATACTTCGCCATGCCGACGAGGAAGACTGGTATGAGTAAAGTAGGTATCGAATGCAAAAATGTCTGGGTCTGGAAACTTGTGATGCTGTGTGGCGTATCATGAGGAGGCCACAATTGCTGGCTCAGCATGACAAGCTTCTGAGCTTCTAGGTGTTGCCTATTCTCCATGACAAACTACGTTTCTGCATGACAGAAAAGTGGGGCTCTTTGGTAATGTGCATGACAGATTTAAGAGTCATGCCAGACGAGCATGACAAATTTGCATTCTTCCAGACCCAGACATTTTTACACTTGATAGTAGGATTCGGTCGTGGAGGTGCGCGTGTGGGAGAGGTGGCTGCAGGATAAACGACGGCACAGAGAACCTAATAGCAAAAGACTCGCATCTTTTTCAAAAGTAGCTTTGCCTCTGCCTGTAGTAGCGAGTGGAAGAACACGTTATTCTGCCTGAATTTACACGAGAAAGTAACGGAAGATATAGGTGGACACAAGGATTCAGATCCTCTCTGCGTTCAGCCACATCGACGTCTAATCACCTCCACCGATTCGAACAACGAATCGATAACGAAAACGGAAGAACAACAGGTTTTGGTGGATCTTCAATTTGGGCAACTTACCTGCCTCATAGTTTTGCACTACTGAACAATATGTTGAAAACCTCGGCTTCATCTCACAAAAAAAAAAACGCACTGCAGCGGGTCATTATTGAAAAACAGCAAGGAGCGCAAGAGACGCCTTCGAAATGCGTGATCCATTCAAGAGCTGCTTGAGGGTGAACACCAGCGTAGAGCCAGCAGACAAAGTATGCTACACTTAGCAAGCTCGCGGCGCAAATTTGCTTGAATATATTTCTTTGTGTTTTATGGAATCCCATATTCGTCGTCAGAAGGCAAAATTCAAGATTCTAATACGGACGATTAAATCATTCCAGCTGCAGCTCTAGCTCTTGTTGATTCTTCTTACAATCGCCACCAGCTCCAAGACCGGGAGCTTGTCTTATTTACTGATCCTACTTTTTTACTACATTATGCAATGGAGGAGCTCGACTGAAGCAAAATCTACCTTGGATGGTTTTCTGTAGAAATATTGTCCAACTACTTGTTTTAATCTGAAGTGTGATATCGATGAGTTTTGCGAACATAAAAAAGTTTTTAGTTTTGCAGTCAACATCAAACGTCTATTGCGCACCAGTCCGTGGTTCTTGCTGCTACTGGAGCGTGGGTGTTTTTCGCGGCGTCCCGATCCCCCCCGTTTCGACCCTGCTTTCCTTGTGTTCCAACGGCGAGGCATTGGGCACGTTCTTCTCTTGCATCGGCGTCGGGGGCAGTTGTACCGTCTCTTGCGGTCGTATGCATTACAAAGATGTCCGGGTCCTCTCGAAGATTGCGAGGCTTGTCATGCTAGTCTGAGAAGCCTCGGAAAAAAGTAATGTGAGGCCACGAACGCGAGCTCCTCTTTTCTGTCATGCAAAAACAAAGCTCCTTCTGCGGAATATTTACACAATGTAGAGACAGCACAAAGCAATTTGTCATGCTTGACGGCGCATCACAGTTCGTGTGTGTGTGTGTGCTCATTATTCACTCACATGCATCACAGATTTCCAGACCGAGACATGTTTGCAGAATGCATATGCTTTTCCGTTGGTGGCGACATAAACACCGTTCCCTTGCTGCCCGAGGATGACGAGGTTGGGGACGCGGCGGGGTGTCCGCCTCCTGTGCTCTGGCTGTGGTCCAACTCCAGTTTCAACTCCTGGTTCTGGCGTAGCAAACCGTGCAGTTGGGATCGCAACATGTTCATCTCCTGTTCGTACTCGGCCGTCATTTTAATCTGCTTCGCGTGGTATCAAGTGCAAAAATGTCTGGGTCTGGAAAAGTGTAGACTTGTCCTGCAGATTTTCCATGACCCGTGAGGTCTGGCATGCGGGACTTAGCATGACAGACTCTGCGAGGTCTCTGCCATGCCTATCCTGCATGAGAAACTACCTTCCAACTTGGGCAAAAGTTTACAGCTTTTGGCACTCATGCAACACAGATTTTTGCATGTATCAGATTTACCATGACAAGTTGCAATCTCCCAGACCCAAACATTTTTGCAATTCATACGTTGAGTTCTTCGATCGTGCTGCTCAGCGACGCGACTTTCGGGTCTATGGTACTGAAAACGCGCAGTTCCTGAGAAACACACAAGCATGTTGCAACTGCGTCGAGTACAGCTTTGTATTGAATTTATTGGTTCATCACACAATGGAGCGAAGCTATGATCTTCTTCGCACTGGATGGTGTAGCCGTCATGTCATGTCTATTTCTACTTACCTTGAAAAATGCACATCATATGATTATACGCCACATGACAACTAGAAATTGCTGGAGACCAGCATCGAAAGACTCTGACGCAACTCGTCTTGTTTTACAGGAATGTTGCGCTTTTCAAGATGATATCCGCCATATCTAGGTTGGTCGCCTCCGACTTGGTATCAAATGTAAAAGTGTCCGGGTCTGGAAGAATGCAACTTGTCATGCTAAATTCGAAGCGTGCAAAAATCTGTGTTGCATGATTACCAAAAGTCGTCCAGTTTTGACCAAGCCGGGAGGGAGTGTCTCATGCAGGATAGGCATGAGATTGAGAGAGACCGCACAGAATCTGTCATGCTAGGTCCTGCATTCCAGGCTTCATGGGTCATGGAAAAGCTGCATGACAAATCGCGCATTCTTCCAGACCCAGACATTTTTACATTTGATACTTTGACAGCTCGCTTCGTAGATCGGCAGTTTCTTCTCGGACCAACTTCATTCCAGCTATTTTTTTTTGTTGATGTGGTTGAGGAAGCGCGTGTACAGTACGTAGGAGACAAACTTTATTTCCACACAAAACCTCGGAAAAGTTAATATTAATTGCATACACATTCAAAAACAGAAAAGACTGTATCATCTGTACTCTTGAGCAACAAGTTCGAGTCCGGTATCTTCGCGAAATGTGCAATCTGAAGTACAAATATGTCTGGAGGGTCTGGAAGGATGTGACTTGTCATGCTGCACTGGGATTCTTAAAAAAACCTGTATTGCATGAGCCGCAAGACAAGTAGTCAAAGTTGTGCTACTTACGCGGAGACGGCATGTTTCATGCGAAGTAGGCATCACGAAGCCAACAAAAGCTTTGTGACGAAATCAGGCAAGATTCCAGACCCAGACATATTTGCAATCCATAGGCAATTCCTATTTCGCCCGGCTTGACCGCAGATCCTTTCAGGGAGCCGTCTTCATCTGCGGTTTTTTGACAAATTTGAATCTATATTTTTGTTCTTGCAGTACACCAAAACGTAGTTGATTTTGCGCGCATGATATAAATACTTTACAACGTTCTTCTTCCTTCTAACATGCACAGTTAGCACCGAGAAAAATATAGTATATAAACCTCTGTACCCAAAGTGTGATTGAACCCGTATTGTGCGATGGTGGTCGACGTGATCTTGAAAAAGCTTTCAGTCCAAACAACCAAATATTGCACTACATCGCATTTCATCTAGCAGCACAAGTATCTGTTAACATGAGGAATTTTTTCTTGCTGCATTGTGCTGAGAGACTGGAAGATTTTTGCCAGCGTACCACTTTGTTCCGTCGGCGGAGACGATACCTCGTCGATAAAAGTCCGCATCAAGCCGGTATACGCTGGGAACCTACCTACCAGGCCTCGGCTGTGTACTTATCTATGCCTTCTAGCAACACCATAGTTTCTTGCTTTGTGTTCGCAATTCGGCATCACAATTTCCCTCCTTGACAATTGATTTTTTTCAGAATACACATTTGCACAGCGCTACCTGCGGTGAGGGCACATGAATTCCATTTGATAAGTTCCCGTTTTTATTCTGCAGCAAAGCATATCCATACCTTCAAAGAAAAAGAGTGTGCGTTTTTAGTTGTTTTTTTTGTTTGTTCTGCATGACAAGCTTTACTCTTGTAATTTATCTCTTTTATCATTGCTATTAGCGATGATAAACTGCGTTCTGCATGATACTGCCTCATCACCATCCTCTCCGCATTACAGATTTTTGTTACCCAGAGTGACTAAAGCGGAGCTGCGCACAACTTCATATTCTTTCGTCGTGTGGGTAAACTTTTCGGTAGCGTATTTAGCAACTTCTCCTTTGCGTCGTTCAGTTGCTCTTTCAGCATCTCTATCAACGGCAAATATGTCTGGGGCTTGAAGATTGCCAGGTTTGTCATGCATATTTCGCATGGCCTTGGCCCATGATGCCCGTAATTCATGGCATAGCATCACAGATTTGCTGATGCTTGAGTATTCCGGATGACGAGAACTGTCCTCTCCCCACAGCAAAAACTTCGTTCTTGTTGCTACTAATGCAATACAGATTTTTGTACAACCCAGAGACGGCATCACAAGTCGCACCTTTCAGACCCCGACATATTTGAGGTTGATACTCTCCTTTTCCTTTTTAATTCGAGATCCGATGTCCAACGGCGCTATGCAAATGAAAAATCGCCCACTGCAAAATGGCAAGGGTGTGTATGGCGTTCTCAAACGTTACATTCTCAACTGTTACATGAATTTGCAATGCAAGACTAGCACAGGTGGGAGGGAGAACCTTGCGCGTCTTGCATTAAGGTTTGGTGCGGATTATAGTGCTGTTTAGCCCTCTCAGAATTTGTCATGCGCAGTGGTAATTTTGCATGACAAATCATGTAAGAGTTGAGAATGTAACGTTCGAGAATCCCATAGTGTGGCACCGCAGATTTGTGTACACAATCCAATTTGCATTGCAGCCCGACGGCAGATGGGTTTATTTGATGCAAGTGCTCCGCTTGTCTGGACCTGGAATAGAATTCAAACCTATTCGGCATGACAGACGCCCCTGTTGTAGCTACCCGCACAGCTCCAAAAGTCAGATACGCAAAGCAAGAATGTGACTGAAAGTCCATCTGGTGCTCGATTCATGCGACACAAGTTGACTTCTGTACCCAAAACGCGCACCACAAATAACTACCCTTTCAAGTTGCATGGAGTTGGAGTAGAGTTTTGCTGACAATAGTGCACATCTCGTCTTCTGCTCCGCGAGAAGGCCGTCTTATTGGGTTCGTAGCTGCGAGGGGGTTGTAAAACTGCGTGTAGATCCAGTTCCCGATTGCTATCTCGGTGTCCAGAACGAGCTTGTTAATGTAGAGGACAAGATACGACACTGGGTCACCTGTGTTGGGGTGAGGAAATCTCATTTGTTTCGTCCAGTTAAACCACACGAAAATCGGTGTGGTATCGTCGCTGAGAAAGAAAATATTTGTTTCTTATCATTGGAGAAAAAAATAGAATATCGTTCTGGTGCGGATCGTCATTCAACAAGATAAGTACACAGTTTCCTTACCCAGCATCGGCCAGTCCTATCAGATGCAAACATGTCTGGGCCTGGAAGGGAGTAGCACTTGTCGTCCAGATTTTCCATGGCCCATGCGGTCTGGAATACAGCAGGTAGCATGACAGATCCTGTGAGCTCTCTATTATACTCATCCTGCATGAGAAACGGCCCCCTCGCAAGTTGGGAAAGAGTGGACATCAACTTTTGGTAAGCATGCAACACAGATTTCTGCATGATCCAAACCTAGCATGACAAGTTGGAGCTCTTCCAGACCCAGAGATATGTGCAATGAATACAGGGAAGAAATCGCCGGGCTGTGGAAGCGCGAATTTTTATGCAACGCAAAGCAACCTGCCAGCCCAAGACATGGTGATACAGCTTTGGGAAAGAAGAGCATCGCGGCTGGTGGTGCTTTAACCTAATCACAAAGTCGCGATGGGCTACATCTTGCACACTTGTCAACCAGTTTCGCTCTGACGATCGCATGACAATCTCCAGAAGAATAAACATGTGTTCTCTACTAACAGGTCTTGGGGCAGTACAGGAGGTTTGCCATGGATTAATTCAACCTGCTCCTGCAGTTTTCGCTCGGCGGAAAGCGGAGTGTCGAGGGTGAGGTTGTCGTCGAAGTAATATCCTTTTTCTTCTGCAACTGCAGCTCCTGTGTGCTCGGTCTCGGTGCAGCAGGGTGTACCTGTGCGTTATATTGTCTTTGCGATGATCTACCACTACTTCGTTACACTTCATGCGTTTATAAATTGTCGACTGGGAGGATACAACGCAAGTAGAAAGAGATCATGGGGCAGCTAAAAATGACAAACAGAAAAAAGCTAGCCCCTCATTCAATGTTAGATCCAAACAAAACCATCAGTGGAGGATTGACTTTTACCTTGTCTGAATGCATCAGTGATCCGTTCCGTCTCGTGTAGCCATAGTGTCTCGAGGTGCCTGACGATCTGTATCTTGGCGTCCAGGTCCGCTAGAGGGTATTCTTCTTTGTACGGAACGTCATCCAAGATGTCCCTATGCATTGCAAATATGTCTGGTTCTAGAAGTATGCAGGAATGCACATGACACAGTCTGGAATGCACACAAAAGCATCAGAGATTTAGCGAGACCTCCTGGCAGGAGCTGGGCAACTTTTGGCGCACATGCAATACACGATGTTTTTGTGATTGAGACTTAGCATGACTACGATAAGGTTGCATCCTTCCAGAGGACCCAGACATATTTGCATTTGATATTTCCTCAGCTGCAGCAATTGCTTTCGTAAGTATCGCATGGCAAATCACTGTCTAAAAGGGCGACTTGTAATGCATGAGCACGCACCGCGGAAAAATCAAAATCACATTCGCAGCGTATGAAAGCAAAGCACGCAGTGGTCCGACCGCAGTTGCTTCGCATGATTCGCAGGAAAGATACATAAATGCGCCGCTTGCGTGTATCTAATGGGTTTGTGACACTGATTTGACATGAGATATGCACCGACAGGGTTTCGCGAAGAAAAACGTCCGACTGCGCTGCCTGGCATGCTTCCAACGAACAATCCCGGTGCGGATTTGCGCATGGAAAAACGAAATTTATCAGCACGGAAAGGGGCGGGAAATCTTCAAAAAACTCTGATACAAACACTCCGAGGCAGTCATGCAGCGGTTCGTTTGTACCGGCCCCGCTCGTGGCAAACACAAAGGCATGACAGACAGAGCGCAGGCAAAAACATCCATCGTCGTAAGTAGCATGTTGTGATATCGGCCTGCTTATGAATTGCAAAAATGTCTGGGTCTGGAAGATTGCAACTTGTAATGCTAATTCTGGATCGTGCAAAAATCTGTGTTGCATGAATGCCAAAAGCTGTCCACTTTTGACCAAGTTGAGAGGAAGTTTCTAATGCAGGATAGGCATGACACGGATCATCTCACAGAATCTGTCATGCTAGGTCTCGCATTCTAGACCTCATGGCTCATGCAGAATGTGCATGACCAGTCTCAGAATCTTCCAGACCCAGACATTTTTACACTTGATAGTGCTTGGTCCCATGCGAGCAGCGTGGCGAGTTCGTATTCCTGGACGTCGACATTCGCGTACAAGTAGTGCAGTGACGGGAGCACAACTCGCGCATCGACTGCAGTAGCAGCACCACTTCCACCGCCGTGGCTTCTATCTCGGATCCCTGGGCCGCTGTTGGATCTGCTCTTGGCCACCATCTGCTGTTGTCGTTATCAAAATGAAAAATCCCCCCACTCCATACTCAAACTAGAAATTTGTGATGCAGATTTGTGGTCACAAATCAGCTTTGTCATGCTAGAAGGGGAAAGATGCGGACTGTAGTGCTGGTTGGCGTCGGAAAGCCTTGCATCTTCAGCATGACAGGGGGCAGCTGGAAGTGGGAAACAGCATGACAAATTGCCTGCAAACGAGGCTACAGCTGCGTCTCTTGGCCTTCTAGCATTACAACTCGATTTGTGTACTCAAATACAGCATCACAAATCTCGTTTTCGATATGGGGAGGGGGGATTTTTCCATTTGATAGTCGTTCCCTGGTTAAGGAGCGCGGTCCGCCCTCTTCCCGCCCACGCTGTTCACGCGGACGTGTCTGAGTAGCAGGGCCCATAGACGGCCCTCTTGGGGCGTTCTGCTTATTGTACGACATATTCACTCCTGGAGCGTGAAAAAAGGAAACAACAAAGGAAGTGGGTCGTTCACTCGCTGCAGATTAGGACTTACCACAAAAAATAAATATCCACGGTACAACTGCTGGGGGTGATCGTCAGTAATGTTGTTCACCAAATTCGTACGTGGTGCTGCGTTAAAGGATAGCATGTAGACTTACACAAGCCAGGAAATTAAGAACGACGGAACGAGGAAACAAGGATCTTTGATAACCCATTAAGAGCCACAAAAACACACAGAGTGAAGAAAAAAAAGAACATCGGGACTTCTTTTAAAGTCCTACACCTCCTGTTGGCGCTGGAAACTGAAAACAACCAACGCTCCAACGAGGCAACACACATACTTCGCTAGATCATTTTGGATACGAGAAGATGATGATGTTTTTCATGTGCCGCGGAGATGCGTTTTAGCCCCAAAAGACGTTTTCTTTGAGCATGAACTCCGTGCCAATATATCAACATTTCCCTACGCATTTTTTCTTCTAATTCTGCCGACGCACGAAGGGTGTACAACAATACAGCCTCGTGCGCATCATAGGAGTAGATTATGCCATGGCTGTTTTATTTTTCTCAAGAGAATAACAATAACTGGTGCGACTCCATATCGGATCTACTACATGAGCTACTTACTTTCCCTTTTACGTTTCACAAACGAATTGCCTTGATACGATTTGCAAACAATATCCGATATCTATACCAAAACTAGGCCTACAAAACGAGCGCGTAGAAGCTGCGGATTTTTAGTGTCTGTGCTTGCATTCGCGATGGCGAGAACGCGTCCTGCAGGCGGCGCTGAGACTATAGTTGTGGGAGACAACAAATCTTCGTTGAGGGGATGGTTCTACGATAGAGAAACTTTTGCAAAGCCGTGGCTAGGAGTACTTATCGATGAAGACCGAGGATGCAACTGACATGGTTGTTGCACTGGCTTTCACAGGTACAACCCATAGACAAGATGGCTTCTGTGCCGCCCTTGCAGCATCTATTTTTTTTAATCAGCCACCTAGTGAAGGTCGTGGTGTTCGCCACAACAATTATTCGTAGGAAGCACATGATACTGATATGCAAAGCGGCACTCGACTCCCCGTATTTTCCTGTAGATGCGCGAGAAAGAAAGGTCAAATTCGAGCTTCGCAATTGAAAGGTGAATCAACGGTGCCCAACAAACGCGACTGGATGCTTTGATCCTTGCACGAGAGGGGGGCACGTCGTGTGGTGTAGACACGACTTTCGAACTACTAGTCGAAACAAGTAAAAGCGAAAAAAGTGTTTATTATTTTTGGATTTTGTCGTCGCACTACAGGTGTGTATAAAAAAATACACCGTCGACCTCAGTAGGAGGACGACGGTAGTGTGCTTACTGACGGTTGAATGAAGCTGAATTCAAATTCTTCACGTGCACTCTATTTTTGTTTGTTCATGCTCGGTGTAAGCAACGTAAAAGTGTAAAATTTTTGTACCTTTATTTTTCGAAACCTGAGTGATGTTGGTGAAGGTTTTGCATCACAAATCCCCGTATCTGTCGTCACAGTAAAGACTTTGTGCTGTACTATATATTATCTTGCACTGGTTGATTATTTTTTGTTGGTGAAAAGACAAACGACAACCACTGGTGTTGAAGGGCGGGCTCCATGAAAACCAGCTGTATCAAAAAATAATGTTCGCCTCGTGAATCAAATTCATAAATGAAGTTTTCGCCTAATCTACATCCGTGAGTCCAGTTGCACGGATTCGGAAAGGTTGAAAAGTTTTCTGATTTGTAAATATCGTCATTTCGCACCGGATCGTCCTTGACTCGAAGTCACTTTACTAGTGTTGCGGTGGCCATCGCCATTGTTTCAATAAAAAAACGTGTAAAAAAATCTAACAAGACAGTACAACCGTAAAGAAGAATTTTAAAACTACTGAACATGTAGCCAAGACACTGGATTATTTACTTTTTGTTTCTTGATTCTTGTCCCGTCTTTAGTACTCGTGATTTCTTATACCATTGATCAGCTCAACGACTTTGTTTTGCGCAACCACAAAACCGCCAAATATGAAAAGAAACTTGGAAAAGGATTCAGTAGTAAAGCATTTTGACTTCTTCATCATCTTCGACCATTAGCGAGCACGAAGCTTCCTGCTCTGCCGGCTGCAGACTCACATTTAAGCGAGCTACAGAGCACAAGTTCGGCTTTCACGGCCTGCTCGTACACAGCATGAAGCACCTGGATTTGAAAGAGTCGTCACCTACGAGAAGCGAAGACAGGTTTGAGTAGCACCAGAGTGTGGACTATGCATTGCAGATATGTCTGAGCAGTCATCTGAAGTCGTAAGGATGCAATGTTTGTCATGCAGGTTCCGCACAGCTCTGGCCCACGAGGTCTGGAATGGGAGGTGTAACGTTTATTTCACAGCTTCTGCGAGGGCTTCGTAACACCCATCTTGCATGAGAAATGCCATCCTCCTTCATGAGAAATAACATCGTCCTGCACATTTGCGTCACCGCTCCGACTTAGCATGGCAAACTCGACCTCTTTCCGGCCCAGACATTTTTGCAATGCATATGGACGGCGGAGCTGCTTGACCTCCAGATGACTAGCGACGAATCGACGACGACGCGCCACCTAAGAACCTGATGATTTTTATTTTTCGTTCTGTTAGAACAAATCCTTCGTAAATTATTCATGCCATGCGATTTCGGTGAAGTAAAAGTATCCATGCCATTGCGTGCATGAGAACTGTTTCGCTTGAAACAAAAAAGAATATATAATCATCTTACCACGTCTTCACCACATCTGGTTTGGACAGCGGTATCACGCCGCTCGGTGCACTCCTATTGTGTTTGACGCTTGTGCCCGACGAACTTGTTCAGACCGTGTTGTACACGAGCTGTTGCTATCAAATGTAAAAATGTCTAGGTCTGGAAGATTCTGAGATTTGTCATGCAGTTTTTCCAAGCTCCGCCAAGTCTGGAATGCAGGGCCTAGCATCACAGGTTCTGCAGCCCCTTGGTGATGCCTATTTTGCATGAGAAATGCCCCCTCGGCATGGCTAGAAATGGGAACCTTCTGCAAGTCCTGCAACACAGATTTTTGTATGTTGATCCGCGACACGCATCACAAGTTCGCATCCTTCCAGACCCAGATATTTTTGCATTTGATAGTTGCGGCTTACTGCTTCTCCGGAACCCGGAACCGCGAACGGATGATGATGGGCATTACAAAGTTTACTTTTCGTTCACTTATTCCGCAACTCGTCATGTTGGCACAGAAGACGCTTGAAATGAAGTAGATTCGATGGTTGAAAGGGAAGATGTTGATGTTGAAGATTTGTTGCTACAATTACTGTGTGTATTATTTTCCTGTTGGTACTGATGTGAAGGTTACGATCGATCCGCCTCTACTGTGGGTGCTTCACTGTAGTTGGTATCCATAGCAAATAGGTCTGGATCTGGAATATTGGGGAAGTTTGTCATGCGTAATTGTACATGAACCGCGTTGCCCGTAATGCGTGCTCTAGCGTCTTCACGCCGCTCGCCAAGGCTTGCTCATTCTATCCTGCATGACAAATACCCCCTTCGGGTTTGCGCTATTTGATGCTCATGCAATACAGGCTTTTGTATTTCTTGTACTAGCATGAAAAAATTAGTATGACAAATCCCATCCTTTCCAGATCCAGACATATTTGCAATGCATAGTTTGGAGATCCTTCTCGTACCTCCACCTGTCGCCCCCCCTCGGACAAAAAAACTCCAGTATCAAAGAGAAAGGCACATCTATTTCATGCAATTGGTCAAAATCTCTCGCTGCAGAAGTTCAAGTTGTGCTTAGTGTCACAAGGGAGCAGCGCTTTTTGGCCGAAAGGCGCGACAGATTTGTCAGATATCTTTCGTAAGTGCTTATCCGCAGTACAAAGAGCGTATGCTTTCACATGACGCAAAATTGCTGAAGTTTTGTGACTATGGTAAAGCCACAAAACAGAAAATGCCTTGTTGTATTCAGAAGTAGATGGGCACTTCTATTTGATAAGTTTTTCGCAGACGGTTGCTGTGAGGCCGTTGGGGGTGGGCAACACGTATCACACCGAAAAGTACAGGCTTTCGATATTCGAATTCGCATATCTACAAACTTGTCATGCGCTTTCTCTGTTTTCGGTGATCGAAACGTCACGTCATCTCTTTTTTGATGGGAAGGGGATGATTTGTCAGGTCAAGCTAAAGGCTGCCGACAAATTTTTCCAAATAATGCCTGAGTGTACTTTTCTGTGGGATAGTCCCATAATCATCCGAAAGATCATTTGGGGTTTATCAAAGTGAAAAAAACCATCTGCTTCACGATGAAAATGCGGGGTGCATTGGTGCAACAAACTGGTTTACCGTTGGCAGATACGTCTTTCCGTTTCTCAAATGCAGATGCTTGAACAAACATGGAGCTTGTTTGTTTCGTGGAATGGCTGCAAGAAAGTAGAATTTCAATCCTTCTTCCACTAATGAAAAAGCCGGCTCTTTGTTGCATCAAAGCGATGCTGTTGTGGGTTGTCCTTGTCGCTAAGGACAAAACGCCGTGCAAAATTCTACGATTGCGCATGATGTTGAAGCAGCTTTTTTTTCACATGATACTATTTTTCGCTATCACCTCCCGACACCGTGAAAAAAACGCTTCGGGTCTTTCTCCCAGCGGCTTGCAATTTTGTATCATCGTGGAAAGTATCCCTGGGTCTTACTTCGAAATAGCTTTTGTGGTTGTCGTGTGAAAACACTTTATTTTTTTATTCCACGCCGCGTTCGTTCATGGCAAGGCACGCACTTCGAAATTGTAAGACTGGGAGAACCTTCCACGTTGATACTTGGCGTCCGGGATCGGAAACCAAACCTTGTTATCGATAAGGTTTTTCACCATATCCAGATCTTCCGATATGCCCTGCAAATGTGTCTGGATTTGGGAGGTTGCTTAGATTTGTCATGCACCTGGTGCAACACACAAATGTAAAATGATCTAGACGAAATGCAACCGGAAGCTGCATCACATTCTCGATTTGTGCAACAGCTCTTTGATACCTATTCCACGTGAAAAACTCGCCCTTTGCGCGGCAGAGAGTGAATAGCGCTTGCGGCCGTGCATGCAACATAGCATCAGCATGACACGTTGCAGTCTTCTAGACCCAGACACATTTGTCTTGCATAAGCGAAGACATTTTGCACGTACGGTATCCTTTGCGGGCCAGGTCTTCAAATTCTCGCTGGTACCTGTAGTGATGTATTCATGATCAGAGAAATAAAAAAAATAGATCGCGGCAACAAAACCTGCAATGAAGTGCGAACACGTAATTTTGCTTTTTCAGTGCTTGACATGGGTAGAATAAGAACAAAACATCAAAGTTCTTATACTCAACAGACCCGCCTTTTATCGGTGCGATCGCGGTCGCGCACTCCGTCGTCGGCGCATCGATATCAAGCAGAAAAGTAAACACCTGGGCCGCATTCCGCGGTGGGCATGCAGAAAATGCGTTTTTGCTGTCGCGAAACGCAAAATGAGCTCTGCAACTGCAGATGGGGAAAAAAACTGGCGCAAAAATTTGTGACGATGGATGCCGCATCGAAGCGGACTTCTGCTCTAGTGGTGTATACAAACTGCGGCAAAGATGAAAACTGGCGGTGCTGTACTTTTCAGTTTGATAATTCCGGGCGAAAGCCACCAGAAACGAGTCCCCAAACCCTCCATGACCCACTACCAGACATATCCAGGGCACATGTGTCTGGGTCTGGAAACCGGCAACGTTTGTCATGCTTGTCTGCCCTGACTGCAGAGTTAGTGATGCGTGTCCAAGAAGAGATCCTGGCGCCTGTCATGCAAAAACGCAGTTTGTCGTGCGGAAAGCCCAATTATATTTCTCGTCATACTTGGCTGTGCGTGTGCATTACAAAGAGCTCACCAATCGTATTCACATCCCAGCATTGCAAGTTCCCAGACCCAGACATATTGCAATGCATAATCCAGTAGAAATCAGCCGCCGGATAATCCCGCGCCATCGCGTCGATATAGTATTTCTGTTCCGTCGACATTGGGGCAACTTTCTCGAACCTCTTGTTATTTATTCCCAGGAAGAACAGGCTCTCGGTCTCGGGGTTTTCCGGATGCCGAAAAATTTGCTGCAGCGTTATCCAAGTGAAAAAAGCCCCCACCCCATATTTGGAAGACAATTTGCGTTGATGCTGGATTTGTGTACACCAATGAGCTCTGTATTGCGGCAAGAGCTTGTCAGCATATTCTAAGCCCCCCCGGGTACACATCCGGCTAGCAGCTGAGCATGCGAAACAAGTCTGACATAGGCGAAACCGCATGACAGACTCGCTGCATAATGCGCCACATGGCCGCCGATCGCCTTGTACGCAAGACAAAGCTGATTCGTGGTCACAAAGCAGCATCACAAATTTTCTTTTCGATATGGGGAGGCGGGATTTTTCCTTCTGATAAGGGTCTGCGGTGCTGCTCCAGGCATGTTCTGTGGCTGGACAAGGTAGCCGTCGTTGTCCCAGATGTAGTTGTAAAGCCAAGCTGGTTCATCACAGCGAAAAGCTGCACACCGCTCATACACAAATACAAGGATTAGCTTTGGTTGCAGTTATGTTCACCACTACTAAACCTGTGCATTGCATATCGTGCAAGACAAACTTTTTCGGAGTTTGTTTTCTCCTAAGTATCTGTCAACCGAAATACAGCGTTGCTTTTGAGCGAACTGAAAATACTGGCAACAGAAACTTTTTTCTTTGGGTGTGATTGTACTTTTCAGCAGGATAAGGTCCGTCAACTGGTGGAGACGAGCCGGTGTACTTCCGCCACACGTGCGCCTTCGAGTCGCTTCCACGGTATCGCAGAAAAAAGTAGACCCAATCACAGAAGAAAAGGCCTGCAACTGCCTTTCGTTTCGCTACAAGTGTGTCGTCAAAAAACTCGGCAATGCCAAGACATTTTGTTGCCATGGAAAGCGTAGAATGTCTGCTGCTGGGCAGACGACATGTTCTCTTTTTTCTTGTGATCCCTAACTATAGCATGGCAAATCATGGTCCTGTCACTGGGTACTGGAGTGGTGTTCTTTTTTCTACGATAAAGGGCACAGATGATCGCACACGAACCACTCGTCGAGACTCGCCGCACCGTTTCCGTCGTGTTTTTTCGCCGCGTCGTATTCCGCTCGCGAAATTTGTCCGTATCGTTTTTCTATCGAATGTAAAAATGTCTGGGTCTGGAAGATTAGAACTTGTCATGTCAAAATACTATCTATTATATTCATGCGAAAAAAGAGGTCTACAGAGGATAGAAGAGAGGTGGCCGAGAGGTCAAAAAGAGGTGAAAAGAGATCAAAAAGAGGTCCGCAGAGGTGGAGAGGTGGCGCGGGAGGTCATTCGGGAGGGTGGCCGAGAGGTGGCGCGAGTATAGCCAGCCGAACCGGTCGCCCTACAACCGCGCCTAAGGGGGACGGAGGTGGCCGAGAGGGTCGGGAGAGGGTAAGCGAGAGGGGGACAGAGGTGCCGAGAGGTTGCGCGAATAAGGGCGAACCTCTCGCGCACCCTCTGGGCCACCTCTCGGCCACCTCTGTAGACCTCTACCGGCGAGTATAGCCGGACTATTAGGCGCGCCCCTCGGCAGAGGTGAAAAAGAGGGTCTGCGAGGCGGTTAAGAAAACCCGAATCCGCCCGGCACAGGGTCGATTTTTTGGGCCTTTTTCGTCACGTAGGCTCGCGCCCTCTCGCGCCAACCTCTCACGCACCCTCTCGCGCCACCCTGTCGCGCCACCCTCTCTGGCCACCCTCTCGCGTGTGATCACAAAAGGGCATCGCGGCCCCCGTTCTGCCTCGACAGGCACCTACGCCGAGGCGGCTTCGCTTCGCCCCCAAGCTTCGCTGCAACTGCTGCCTGCGCATAGCGCCTGAACAATGCGCGGGAAGCGCGCAGGAGGCCTAGCGGGTTGAAATGGCGCAAACCGGCGCCAGTACTTCCTTCGACCTATCACGCCGGGCGCAAAGCTTTGGCACTGTGGCCCGATCCGCAAATCGTCCTGCCCCACCACAACAGCCGCTCCACCCGGCGTGAGCCGGGGCATGGCTGGTCTGAATGATGCAAAAATCTGTGTTGCGTGGGTGCCAAAAGCTGTCTGCTTTTGACCAAGTTGAGAGGGAGTTTCTCATGCAGGAAAGGCATGATAGAGACCTCCATGAATCTGTCATGCTGGGTTTCGCATTCCAGACCTCAAGGATCATGGAAAACCTGCATCGCAAATCTTGTATTCTTCCAGACCCAGACATTTTTACATTTGATATTTTCTTCGAGAGGACAGTTGACGGATACGCTTATCATTTGTAAAAACGTACCCACTCCAGGTTTGTCATGCAAATCTGCCATGTGCATGAGGTTTCTCAGTCGGCTTTTCATCACACGCATTTTGTATATGGCTTGTCGAAACTCTATCAAATTTGTAATGCTGAAATCGAAGTGGTGCCATGGGACTTTCAGCTAGATTGATTCCTCATGCGTGGCCTTGCGAGATGCTTGGCTTGTATACACTATGGGGGGGGAGTACGATTTCTCAGCGCTTAGTGACGAAGTCATACTTCGGGTCCGGCTGCTGCACGAGATAGGGGTACTACAATGAAAAATGCCCCCACCCCCGAACTTGGGGGCATTTGTATTGCAAACCTATCAGAGTGATACACTCCCCCTCTTGCATCTATCAGCATCACAGATTTATTCCAATCGTGAATAGCGAAAATTTGTATTGCAAAAGATCCCAGCAAGAGCGTCATGCAATCAATGCTATATACGCCTAGACTCTGCATCACAAAGAATCACACTCCTTTCATGCATGACAAAGGCCGTTCATTTGGAAACTTCGCATCACAAATTATTACAACTTCGGGGGTGGGGGGCATTTTTCACTGTAATAAGTAGAGCGAGTCCATATACTCGTACTCGCAATCCTTGACCGGAACCCACTTCTTGTCGCAGATGTGGTTCGTCAAGTCCCGCTGTTCCATCTCGCTTACCGGACTATTTCGCTTGCACCTGCTGTACATACAGTATCCTACGGATTGGCCTTCATCCCACCCATCTACCCACCCGTCAGCTGGTGGGCTATTTGTAGTTATTGTTCCGCTGCTGTTGTTCTTGTTGATCTTTGCATTCCGTTTCCTCTGTTCCTGCCGCTGCTGGTGCAACTGTTTGCTCCATTGCTTTCTAAACGTGCATCTCTGCAACGCAAACATGTCTCAATTGGCAATGGTTGTAGGCGCGCTACACTACGGAGCCAAGCATGACACCTTCCTGAGTTCCTACGCGTTGCGTTTTCTGCATTGCAAGTTGCGTTTTTGCATGACAGCTAAGGCTCTTTTTCTCCTTATGCGTCAGAGGGTTAAGGAGATGTAGAAGCTCAGGCAAAACAAGCATGACAGCCTTGCATTCTTCCAGACCCAGACATATTTGCAGTGGATAGCACCCGTAGAGGGACAACCGTTCGCGGTCCTTGGTTTCGTAATCGATACGGTGTAGCCCCGGGATGCCCTTGAGCACGACGAAGAACCCCTTGGATTTGCCAAGCCCATTGATCTTGAAAGTCCAAAATCTATTAAGTATTCATCGGGAATATGTCTGGGTCTGGAAAAGTGCATTTGCGATGCTCCCTGTAGGTGGAAGATTCTTCATGTGTATTGAAGGCAGCTGCACATTTTTTTGGCGCACAGTTCCACTTCGCCTATGTTTTCGCAAATTTGCAATGGCATTCGGAGCCCGTGGTTTTTTGCAAGTTTGTAATCCTCGGCCATAATGCATTCGACAATGAATCAGAATCCGTGGGGCAAAGGAAAAAATTGGCATGGCAAACACGAGTACTGTTCCAGAACCAGAGGTAGTTGCACGTGATAGTGTCGATCAGACGGCGCACATGTGCAGTGCAAAAGCGCAAGACACGCTCTACCTTATAAAAGCATTACATTTTTTTTTTTTGAGTTTCTGCAGAAAGAAAAATGAAATCTGTAATGCTTATCCCGGTATAGAAAAAGTTTCTTCCAGCATGCTACAAAGCGAAGACAAGCATGAGTGCGATACTTTTGCACGGCATAGCATGCGGACAATCTTCAATTCCTCCGCGGTTGGTATGTGGCCAGGGTTATCAAATGCAAATATGTCTGGGTCGGGAAGATCTTTAGCTTTGTCATGGATGTCTGGCATGACTCTGGCCTCTGTGTTACGTGGCTACAAAAAGTTCCTCTTGACTGTCATGCAAAAACGCAGTTTCTCATGCAGATCACGCAACACATACACAGCGCGATGAAAAAGCCTGTCTTTGTACTAGGCGGTGCATTACAGAGAGCTTCATATTCACTAACTCGCATCACAAGTTTCCAGACCCTGTAGACATACTTATTTCCAACGCGTACCCGCCTTGCTGTCGTGTTTCACCTGATTTTGACAGTTGTATCAAAGAGAAAAATCCCCCCTCCCCATATCAAAGCGGAAATCTGTGATGCAGATTTGTGGTCACACATCGGCTCTTTTTTCGTAAGAACAAAGCAGAGGCGCATTACGTCTGTTTAGGCCTCTAAAAGTGTAGGTTTTCTGCATGATACACGCTGCTGCTGTAGACTAAAACGCATCACAGATGGCCTGCTCAGTGCGCCGTTTCGCTCTGCTTGCTTCTCAAGTATGCAATACAGAGGCTTTTGCCTACACAAATACGCAACACAAATTTCCTCGTGATGCTCTTTCGAAAGGGGGAGGGTGCTTTTTTCACTTTCATAAATTGCACTGTTTTACACGAAGGTATTCTACTAAGACAACCTTTAAATAGACGGAAACCACGACACGAAAAGCAGCAAAATCGAAGAAGTACCTATGTTGTCAGGAGAACTGCCACCCCCGCTCGCGTACGTTGGAGTGCCGAGCACCGACGTCGGCATTTCGTCGACGTCCATTGGAATGGTGCTTGGAGGAACGGTCGTAGAACTTCTGCTGATTTCGCCCTTATCTGTTATCGAACGTATCCTGCAGAAAAACTAACCCACTTCGGTATCTTCACAAGTTTGCAATCTTCTTGCAGCCGCATGACAAATAAAGTTTCGCTACTCTGATCAAACTATGGCAAAGTGATGACGTGGAGCACCAGTACAAAATGGTGCCCTCCGTGGAGAACCGCATGACACTTTTTCTGCGCATGGGCAAGATCATCTGTCACAGCTCTGGGGTGGGTAGAATTTTTCATAGGGTAGGATACTATACACTGCAAACATGTCTGGGTCTGGAAGAATGCAGTTGTTCGCTACGGTTCTTTTGGAGGAGCACTCCAATGGTACCTAACGCTCGCAAAAGCCCTACATTTTTTGTGCACGCCTCTAGACGCCTGTTCCACATACTATAGAAGCTCGTTACTTTTTTTTTATGCGTTGCAAGAAATGAAAGCAGCTTTATTTGCTGCTCATGCAACACACATGTTTGTAGGTTCCAGAGTTTGCTGCATCACAAATTGCAACTCTTCCAGGCCCAGACATATTTACAATGCGTAGATAGTTTACGTCATGCAGCAGTTCCTTGGTGATGTTGATGCCCGAATTCTGGATGTATTCCTTTTCGTTTATCATCCGGAAAAGAGAGGCCGGATAATCTTCAAAATACCGCATCTAAATCTAAATTGTTTGTTTGCCACTTACATGATATTGTTTGTTTCGTGCCAGCTACTGATGCGCGACTCCTGAAACTTTTGCATGACACGAAATGCGGGCAACAGCGTTCGCACTCTGGAACCCATGGCGCACTCTGGCGCCCCCTTTTCGTTGTGCACACGAGTTGTATGCACGAAAAATTGCCAACTTCCTACACATATCAAATGCAAAAATGTCTGGGTCTGGAAGAATGCTACTTGTCATGCTAAATCTGAATCAAGCAAAAAACTGTGTTGCATGATTGCCAAAAGTTGCGCACTTTTGAACTAGTCGAGAGGAAGTTTCTCATGCAGGATAGGCATGATAGGGATCTCACAGAATCTGTCATGCTAGGCCCTGCATTCCAGACAACATGGATCATGGAAAATCTGCATGACACGTCTCGGAATCTTCCAGACCCAGACATTTTTGCATTTGATAACACAGCAGGGGTGACAAAGTATCCTCGTTCTTTCTTTTCCTCTCTGATACGCTCCGTCAGTTCGCTATTCTGAGTAAAAACGTCCCCACCCCAGAGTTGTCATGCAAATCCGCATGCCAGAAAAGTTCCTCATGCGGAGCCCCATGCGAAGCATTTTTTGTCGTGTTTTGGAGTTTGTGATACTTCAATCAGCATGACATGCTAGGTCTGTGAAATTGCTGCTGAGCAAGCTAAACAGGAGTACACTACGCGAACAAACTTGTCATGCGAAACAACCAAAGCTGCTTGACTTGTCTAGCTGGTTTTCCGACTTGAATATGGGGCAGAGACGTTTTTATTCAGGATACGAGGTAGGCGCCTTCACGATTACCGGTTCGTCTTCGTAATAGTGGATCGTTTGTGTGTCCTATGCGAGAAAAAAGATGTGTAAGCTGAAGTCTGTAATGCAAAGCACACCATACTACAGTTACGCTTGTCATGCTGGCCATCCACAATGCCCTCTTTTCATACGTGTTTTCACTTCCTAGCTGTGCGTGACAGATTTTTCTGTCATGCAGAACAATAAATTTCTCATGCTGTCACCCGAAGACACCTCCACTAACACAGTTTTTTTCTTGGATATGTCCAGGTTTTGAAACGCAGGACGCACGACCTTTTGTTGTGAACCGAAATATCCTATGTAAAAACGTCCCCACCTGCCCAGATTTAGGACGAAGATGTTGCAAGAACAAACCAAGAACTTTTGGGAGTCACGCCTAGCAAGTGTTTCTCTGCATTGTGAAGATGCTGCGTGCTGCTAGCGAGAAGAAGGACAACCGCATATCCGAATCCTTCAGCTTTTTAGTACCTGTCTACAGCATTACAAATTCCAAAACTCGACGAAAAATCATGTCTGTCATTGGAATGCGCATCACAAATGTTCCTGTCATTTTTGCAAACCCGCATGACAGTCTAGGGATGGGCACGTTCTTCAACAGGGTGCGAAAAACTGAAGGAGATGTGGCGTCCATGGCGAGGATTCCGGCATGAAAACTTCCTCGTTGTAATATCGAGAAGAAAATAAATCCCCCCTCCCAATGTCAAAGTGGAAATTTGTGATGCTGATTTGTGGTCCAAAATCTCGTTTGTCTTGCGTATAGGTTACTGGGATCCATGTGGCGCATGCCACAGTGAGTCTGTCATGCGCTTTCGACACGATCTGACTTCTGCCGCCCAGCACCTTCTGCACGACAAGTCTGATTTGTGTACGCAAATCCAGCATCAGAAGCCTCCCTTTCATGTGGGGAGGGGGTTTTTTTCCTCGCGATATGTACACGTAGCCGAGTACGCCTCTGGCTGTCGGTAGGTATCAACTGTAAAAATGTCTTTGTCTGGAAGAATGCAAGATTTGTGATGCAGGTTTTCCATGACGCATGAGGTGTGGAATGCGAGACCCAGCATGACAGATTCTTTGAGGTCTCTATCATGCCTTTCCTGCATGAGAAACTCCCTCTCAACTTGGTCAAAGGCGGACAGCTTTGGGCACTCACGCAACACAGATTTTTGCATCATTCAGATTTAGCATGACAAGTTTTTAATCTTCCAGACCCAGACACTTTTACATTTGATAGTATGGCGACGCAAACTATTTCAATTCAAAACTGTTCCAAAGTTCGCTACCCCAGTGTTAACTACGTCTATATGAAATAAGCTATTGTTTGGAAACTGCCTGAAATAGCAATTGTTTGGAAATACCTACTTGAGTTTGTGAAACGAAATTTGAAATATTAGATTTGAGCTGAAATAGTTTGCGTCGCCATAGTCGGTGCGATGGACGAGTCGTACATTAACGTGTCGCGCTGTTGTTTTTATGCATTGCAAGTATCGATCTGGGCTTGAAAGGATGCCAGGTTTGTCATGCATCCCGTCGCGGAGCACAAAAACGAACAATCGTCTGGAATGCACCCAGAAGCATTACAGATTGCGCGGCAAGATCTTCTTAATGCCTACTCCCGATGGGAACTTCGCTCTTTGCGTCGCAGTAACCGGGTATACATTTGCTATTTATGCAAAGTCGGACTCAGCAGGACAAGTTTGCACGTACCAGACCCAGACGCATTTGCAATGGATAGTTGCAGGTCGTGTATCATCATGTTGATTTCCTTCTCCTTGTCCTGCAGAATTTTATCACGTTTTGCTTCGCGCACCTGCACTTCCCTGTCGTGTTCCTTCCTTATGCATGACAAGCAGAGAAATCCAACTTGTAGCACCGAGTACGCCTGTTGAAACACTGGTGTTTCTGCTTCTGCAAAGATCACAACACAGCTGTCCTCTAAAAATGACTCTGCATGATGTGGTGTGTAAGCGATGCTACTGTCTTGACAGTCACATTTGCATAATAGTCTTCTTGTCTATTTCGACATCTATTTCCCTAGTCGATGCCAGGATGTTGTCTTGCTGTGGATCCTGTGGAAAAACGTCCCTGTGCTACGCTTGTCATCACTGGCACAGGAACAACGCTTCCCGTGCGCAACATCAGGAGGGCTAGCCTATATGTAGCAAGGCCGCAGAACGCCTTCGCCTGGCAGTTTTCTTGACAATAACCGCCAAAAACGGCCGGCGGTTTTCAAGTCTGTAGCGAGTTTTTTTGCGTGAAAAGAACCAAAGCGCGCCAGCCTGTTTCGCTTTTCTGGCAACGAATTGCCGGCGGACTATATCGGTCGCCGCTTGATAAAACGACGCAGGGGAGCCAGCAGGAGGGGGGCCCTTCTTAGCCACCCGCCCCGTGGTGTTCTGGCGATTTCGGGTGCCCAAAAGGGCGCCCAAAAAAAACGCGCCCAAAGCCAAAACAACGAAGCCGCCTGGCACGCCCTCGAACTCAGAGCATTTTGGGCGGCCGCGAAGGTGGCCGTCTTTTCGGCGGTTTCTAAGCGGCGGAAGCTTTGCGAAAGGCGCAGGCGCAAAAAAAAAGAAATGCAATGTGGCCGGCTTTTCTTCGCTTTTTAGCCGCCCCCCGCGGCGCCCGGATCGGCAGAAAAGCCCCGGGGCTGGCTTGCCGAGAGGCATTTTGCAAATGTGCCAAAATGTGACGCTTTTCACGTGGCCGCAATTCCGTGCGGCGTAACGTTGCTTACAGCGGTTCGACGAGCGAGCCCAAAAAAAGCAGGCTCACTATCGGGCCGCAGCCAGGGCGGTGGGAAAAGCGCCACCGACCTCACTAGCCCCGCCACGGCGACTATACTTGGTATTGGTGGTTTGGAACTTGTCATGCTGGAACCAGGATCAGCAGGCCAGGTGGGCAATTTTTGTAGTGCTGCACCTGCTGAGCACGACTACCCTGCGAAGCCAAGTCTGTCCTGCGTGGCGCGCGAAGTCTGGGGGCCTGCGTGGCATTTCTATGGTCGTTTTTTTGTGGTGGTGACGGAGGTGGCCGCGAAATTTGGAGACTTGTATAGCAAAATACCCAGCATAGCATCTTTTTGGTTTTTTTGGAGTGCTTTGATTGTGTACTGGGAATAACCAAATGCAAATGAAAATTTTTGTAAACTGGCGCAGAAAAGCTTCAAACTTTTCAAAATCAAAGGAACACGAAACGACGATGAAGGCGGGAGAGAAGTATGTAATGCATTTATATCCTACGTGGCCACGTTTTGTGTGTAGTTGGGGACGTTTTTCCTTAGGATACTGCTTCAAAGAATCCAACGCTTTTTCGGTATGCGCCGACGCTTTTTCGGTATGCGCCACCGCATCTTTCTTCCTTTGTGCCAGCGCTTCTGTGTCGGTATTCTACGGAAAAATGTACCCAAACCAGAATGAAAACAAATTTGTGTTGCGGGGGGATGTACTGCCGGAAAAAACGTAACCGAAAATGCATGACAATCCCTCTTGGTGGGCCTCGGGTGCCGAAAACGAATTGCGAACTGCGTTGTGCTGTGTGAAAGGGAATTGCTTTTCTCGTTGTTGACGCGTGACAAATTTATTTTTTTCTTAGATGGGTGTGCTTTTTTGTACGAATATTTGGATCACACTGAAAATTGTCCATACGACCTGGTGTTGTAGTCAGTGCCTAGCAGCGAATGTCGTGGCCTCACAACGAAGTGGCAGAAAACAACCAATTTCCAAACGTATGTGTTTCGGTAGATGCAAAATTGAGACAAATTTCTTTCTTTTCGCACGAGGATAACGCCGAGTACGTGTTTTTCTGCAATCTCGGTCTTCGCAGTCAAAAGTTGCCAAGAAGTGATTCACTCCTCGCGCCTCACGATGAGGCGTTTTATCGCATTGAAGTAATGCAGCTGCCTGGGTCTGGAAAGTTGCGATGCCGACGTGTACAGCCACTTCCGGATAGATACAGCCAAGCATCATGAAAGGTACGTAGATGGCCCTGACCTCCGGGAGCCGGACTATAATTGGCAATTTACCTACGTAAACTAGGCTAGCTGTTTTAGGGGGGGTGCGCATCATGCTCTGCCGATGCAAAGGGGTAAACCCAACGGTGCTGTTTTTGCGGCAATGGAAGACCAGCATTACAAATTCTCCACTTCAAGACCCGGACTACTACATATTTGCAATCCATACGTTTTGGGCTCCGACACTCTTATCGCAGCGACGAAGCGGTAGGGACCGTTTTCAGTAAGATACTGCCTGGCGACGCTCGTCGTACAGTTTCTGCAGTTCTGCTTCGATCCTCCGCTCTTCTGCACTTGGCTGCAGTTCGTCGACGTATACATTGCAAATATGTCTGGGTCCGGAAGGATGGAACCTGTGATCATGCGTCTTGTGGATCACAAAAAATGTGTCTTGCGCAATCACCGAAGGTTCTTGTGCTTTTTTCAACCAACATGAGTATGAGATGGTCTCAACGATTATGATTTCAATAATTCAAAAAAATCTTTTTTAAGACAGCAAATAGGCACATATCCATCCTGAATCGACTCCGTTTTGGTGCTCCGTTGTCCACAGCTTCCGCGCGTCGCCACTTGGCAGATTATGAATGTGATAAATAAGTAGTTCTAAATGTTGAGATCCCAATTTGAACTAGCTAATATGCATCTTAGAAAGTAGCTATTTGAAGATTTGCATTGAGGTGCCGCCAGCTCTCTCCTCTCCTGCGATCCGAAGCTGCCGACTACCTTGGATGCTCCACCGGAATGTTGCTCGGAGCCCCGGACGGGGCCCCAGACGAAGTTCGGGCCCGTCAACCTTGGAAGCCGTGTCGATCTGGCCGGCCAAACACCTTAGCTGAGTGGGTTCAAGCTGCTCATGGCAATGAGAATGTCTATTACCTAAACTAGCTAGTTCAAATTGGGATCTCATTTAGAACTACTTATTTAACAACCTCATACGACGGCTTGTGAAGACGGCGGCAAACGACGTCACAAACGGCGCGAAAACAGCGGCGGCTTCGGCGGCTAATTGTTGCTATTTGCTTTCTTAATAAAGATTTTTTTGAATTTTTAAAAGCATAATCGTTGAGACCATCTCATAATGAGAGAAAGTGCAGGATAGGCATGATAGGGTTTAGAGACCTCGCAGAACCTGCCATGCTAGGTGCTGCATTCCAGACCGCGGGAGGCATGGAAATTCTGCATGACAAGTATTGCTTTCTTGCAGGCCCAGACATATTTGCATTTGATACGATCATCAGCCGGATGCGCATGGGACACGATTGCTTTCGCGCTCGACGTTGCTGTTCTGCGACTGCTAGTTGCTGTTCTCGCGGCTATTCTGTGAGAAGGGGCCCCCTGCCCATACTCGAAAGGGAAATTTGTGATGCTGATTTGTGACCACAAATAATTGATTGTCGCGTCCTGCAAGAAGAAAAGTTCAGAGGATGTCGCCCGATTGTGGAACCAAGGCAGAGCTTATTCGTGTACGCAAATCCAGCATCAGAAGCTTCCTTGCGAAAATGGGGAGGGGGGGATTTTTCACTTTGATATTGCCCGGCCTCGGCCTTCGAAGTTATGCATTGCAAATATGTCTGGGTCTGGAAGGATGCGAGATTTCTCATGCATCTCACGTCGGACCACACACGCACCCGCAGCCTGGCATGCACAGAAAAGCATCACATAGTTAGCGACGCCTGTGACATGTCTATTCCACATGACAACAAGAACCGGGCAACTCCCGGCGTTCGTGCAACACAGATTTTTCCGCGATTGAGCCTTAGCATGACAAGCTTTCATTCCTCCAGACCTGTCATATTTGCATTTGATAGATCTGGTCGTCGTCGTCGTGGTAGGCCTGGTGTAGTTGCTGTCGATCATGATCCTGCATCCAGTGCAAGTATGTCTGGGTTCGTTTGGAGAGCGCAAAATTTGTCTTGCATCTCGTGCAACACAGAGACCAAGATGGTCCTCTGGAATGCATCCAGAAGCATCACAGAGTGCGCAGAAGCTGGTTAATGCCTATTCCGCATGAGAAATGGGAACTTTGCGCGGGGCGAGGTGGATGTAAAATTAGCCGCGCACGCAACACAGATTTTTGCCAGATTCAACTGCAGCATGACAAGTTGCACCGTTCCAGACCCGGACATATTTGCATTGCATAACACGATCGTTACGCTTACGCGGGATCTCTTGGGGCTGTATGTTGCGGGGTACCGGCCTGGCGTTTAAGTCGGCCATTGTCTGGACGTTGTCATACCCGTTTCGGCGATTTATCTGCTGGAGGCGATTATAGCGAACAAAAAAACTGCACTTCGACCACGAACCAGTGGCGTGGCTTCGTAGTGTCAGCTCCGAAGCCACAGTCTGTTCGGTGTTCGATAGTAACTTCTGCGCCACGGTATTTTACTCCACCAGCCACCCCCCGGCGGCGGCCGCCGGGGGGTGGGCTGCTTGGTGGAGGATTCCGGTGGGGAAAGCGGCACCACCGACCGACTCGCTACGTCGAATCCCCGGCGCAGCAAAAGAAGAAATTCTTCTTTGCTGCGCCCTTCGCCCGGATGGCGCGCGCAGATGCACAGCCGCCGCACCGGCCTTCTTCTCCATGAAAGGGGGCCCCGGACAATTAGCTTGGCCGCCGGCCTGGTGCCGCGAAGGGAAGGGTGCCCTGTAGTGCGGCCCCGCCATCACGCCAAAGGAAGGAGGCTGCTTTTTGCAGATGCACGAACAAGAATGCGCACCCAAGAAGAGCAAGGGCCATGGTGTCGCTTCTTGGGGGGGGCCCACCAGAATGTGGACGCAGGTTTGGCCGTGTTCCTTTTAAAGAAACGTCCCCGCCCCTGTTGCCCGCGCGTGCGCGGGCGTTGTTGGAAGTTGAGCGCGGCACCCTCAAGCGGCCGCCCACTGTAAGGCACTGCGCCGCACCCACCCCCTCCGCGGGGCGCAGAACGGCGCGGCCACTTTGGGCAGCCAAATTGACCCGAAGTTGAATTTTTTTCAGAACTGCCGACCCCCGTTGAAGCAAGACCGCCCGCCAGCAGACAGGCGCCGCTCCGGGAGGGGCTCCAGGAGGGGGTCTGGGAGACGGTCCGGGACAGGGCCCGGAGAGGATCCGAAAGAGGGCCGGGGGGGGGCAGGAGAAGTCATGGGAGGGTCCTCCGAGAAACCACATAGAGCTTCCCGGAGAGGGTCGCGACAGATGGTCCCACAGAGGGCCCAGCTATACTGTGGACCCCCTCGGACCCTCTGCACCCTCTCCCCGGACCCACTAAGTACGTGGCTGGCGCCTTCTTTGCCTCTACCCTCCTTCTGCGCCCGTTTAGCGCCGCTGCACGCGCGGATAAAACTAAAAGCTCGCCGTAAGCTGCTTATGCGCCCTACGATAATAGGCCCAAGTGCTTTTTTTATTCACTACTTCGCGCCCAGCTGTCGCGGATGCCTGACGTGTTCATGCCCCGCTCTAATATTCGCGTCTCTGGTGTGCTGCATGTGCACCCCCTGCTCAATCTGGTGTGCATCTACACGGTGTTGTTGTGCTTATGAGCTGCTCAGCGGTCGCGCCCTCAACCTTTTCATGCTTTTGCACTGCAGTGTTTTTTATTCACCCAAACTCTCCTGTGACGTCATGACATTTAGGTCTGCATGAGCATAGACGCTTCTCGAAGCTCGAGCGAGCAAGAATATAGATTTCTGAGACTGAAAACTCATCCTCTTGTAGCCTTTGGCGTGCTAAGGCTCTATTTCGCCGGACCTCGATTTTTATTTTTCCCGCCTCTGCACCGTTGCATGGCAAAAATCATGCGAATTCCTTGAAGATGCAGAGCGGATTTTTATGCAAAAGATGAGGGCGCGACCCGTGACCAGGCCATATCATCACTGCTCCAGTCGGCCGCGGCGCATTGTTGGGCGGTAGTGCTGCGCCGACCGATCGCCCTCGCAGCGGCGGGTTAAAATTCCGCTGCATGTTTGCAGCCGAGATCGGCGTTGCACTTGCAGTTGCACTAGACTCACAGCACGACAATTTCAATAACGAGCCTCAACTACTAATCTAGCCAGAACGCATCACGCTTTGTGCTTGCAGGCTACGGACACGAAAAGAAAACCAAAACGACGAGGGATCCACACAAGGACAACGCCACCCGGTTTAGTGTCTTGAGGTGATCCGGAGACGATAAGATTTGCGACCACGCACAGTGGACAAAGAAAAAGGGCTAAGAAGACGAAGCGTCCAAATAAAAGGAACCACTTGATGAGGCGTGATTCATTGCTCAGGTGAACACTAGTAGAAGACTGTCGCAGTTGTGGCCTTGGCCGAGCACATTTATCCCGGCAAGCTTTTTCTATCCACTTGTTGTGGCAGTGTACTACGACAGCAACGGAATTTTTTGCAACTTCAGGAGCCGTATGAGAAAGCCCGGCGAAGTTCAATGCGTTGTCTCGTAGATTTTCCGACACGGCAAAAAGGCGCAAGCGTAAGTCAATTGCCTTTATTTCATCTGCTTATCTTCATCGTCGTGCCGATCGTTGTGTTTGAATTCTAATTCCTCGCGCTGATCATCGTCGTGTTCGTCGTGTTCTAATTCTAATTCCTTGACCCGTCAAGAGAAAGCAGCTCCAGGATGTAGCGTTCATTTCTCTAAAGTCTTACACTGGTTCCAGCATGTAGTCTACCACATTTAGTTTCATGACTCTTTTTTTACAACGGCCGGCAACACACGTGGCGGCGTGCCAGCACTGGTACCAAAACTGGCGCGGGGCATACCCGTTTATCCAGTCGTCGCGAAAGGCGCCCTGCGGTAGCTCTCTCGCCCGCTTCTTGGCCTCGGCGGCCTTGGTTTTTGCCCTAGTCTTCTGCTCCCGCTGTTCCTCCTTTTCCAGCTGGTGCCGCTCGGCCGCTTGTGCCCTTGCCACCCTGGCGTAGTACTTGCCTAGGGCGACACAAACTCCGAGCTGGGTGCGGTTCGTTGTAGTGATGTTCCCCCACCTATCAAATGCAAAAGTGTCTGGGTCTGAAAGAATGCAAGTTTGTCATGCTTGTCTGGCATGAGTCGAGAATCTGTGTTGCATAGGCACGGAAAGGCCCTCTTACCTGTCATGCAAAAACGCAGTTTGCCATGCGGAATACGTAAGGCATGGCAGCCAAAAAATTTGTTATGCATAGCTGCGTATTGCAGTAGGTCCATCATTCACTTTTAGCATTACAAGTTTCCAGACCCAGACATTTTTACACTTGATACCACCGCACAAAGCTTTCCACGGTATCGGCGCGCTTCGGCATATCGACGCCTTCGGTGCCGATCTCGTCGCCCAGGTCGATGTCCTCGTCGTTTATCAAATGCAAATATGTCATGGCCTTGGAGATTCTGAGACTTGTCATGCACGTTCTGCATGAGCCATGACGTCTGTGTGGAGCGCCACAGAGTTTTTGAGGATCGATTTCTTGATGCCTATTCCGCATAAAAAATGCCCCGTCCGCGTAGCAAAAGTCACGCTCCCTTTGCTTCTCACGCAATACAGATTTCTTTGGAATCCAAATACAGCATCGCAAGTTTTTCCAGGCCCAGACATATTTGCACTTGATAGCATTTGCCGGCTCGCAAAACCAATCCTCGTCATCATTGAGGAGAAGGTCATCAGGTTCCTGCAACATCACCGCCTCAATTTTGCCGTCGAGGTTGGGCGGGTGCTGCAGCTTCGGCTTTCGCTGCGGCGGCCCCTGGGGACAACATTCGGGGTTGTCGCACGACATCAACACGAAGCAGCCCGGTATGCTCGTGCCGTGCGTGAGGGCCTTCTTGACCAGCCGGAACACGCGCGAATTTGGGTCACGCGTTTTTGCCTTGGTCAGGAACTGAACGATTTCAGCCTCGGTGATGGGCCCGTCCTGCTTCGTCGCTTTATCCTCGCCGGGGCCCGGCGCCTGCGCCCCTGAATCCTCCGCCCCGGCGCGCTGCTCCTCCGCAGGGACGTCGGCCTTCGCTTCGCTGATCGGCTGGAAGGGGAATCCGCCGCAACAATATCGTCTCCGTTGGAAGTTTATCGACTGCAAATATGTCTGGGTCTGGACGAGAGCGTAGTTTGTCATGCATCTCGTGCATCACACAAGGTACGTGGCCGTAAGTGAGGCCAGAGGCATCACACATTTCGCAAGAGCATGCTCTTCAAGGCTAATACTCCGCATGACAAACCTACTTGTCCGTGCTTTGCAAGACGTGAGGAAATTTTGCGGGTCGCGCAAGACAGATTTGCATTTTTGCGCATTCCAGATTTAGCATGACAAGTTCGGATCCTTCCGGACGCAGACATATTTGCACCAGATAAAGCTCCAGGAATGGAAAGCGTGGGGTGTGGAATTGGGTCCATGGAAATGCTCCCCTCGACTGTTTTCCCGTTTGCCCCGTAGCCCGTCGCCCTCCACTTGACCTGCCCCCCGCACATTGTATTCATGACCTCGATAACGATATCCAATGCAAATAAATGTCTGGGTCTGGTGGAAGATTGCAATTTGTGACACTAGTTTTGCACTCTACATAAAAAACTGCACTGCATGAACAGCAAAAGAAGTCCATTTTCTGCTACGCTGAAAGAGAATTTCTCATGCGGCACGAGCATCAGAAAGCCCTCGCAGAATCTGCGACGGCACACAGACATCATGGGTCCCCGAAAATATGCATGACAAACCTGGCACTTTTCCAGATCCAGACACATTTGCATTTGATACTCGACTAGCTGGTGCATGGCGATCGAGGTTTTCTTCTGGCAAAGGGTTTCGTTGGCGTGAGGCGGAAGGTCGGAAAACTTAACCTCCCCAAGCGCCACGCCGTTAATCGGCGCCCACAGAGCGGCCCAGAGCATCTCGACAGGACTTCGTCGACTATCATTGGCCGCGAACTTGCAGCCGAAAACGAAATGCGCCACCAAGCGGACCATCACGTCGCACAGCTGTACAAAGCGAACCGGGAAAAGACCCCAGCCAGGGCCATCGTCGGAAATTTCCAAGACCGTAATCTGTTCGCCTTCCTCAGGCGCACGGTAGTTCTTTTTGGTGTCCTCGATATACATTACAGATTCGTCTGGGCCTGGAAACTTTTTTATGCTAGTTTGTAAATAGTGGGCGGGAGCAATGCGCAGCCACGCCTGACAGGTTTCTGTGCGGGAAGCTTCGTTTTTGCATGACAGAAAGGAGACTTTATTACTCCTGCTCACGCATTACAGATTT
The DNA here is from genome assembly GCA_905178155.1 of Amoebophrya sp. A120. Lineage (NCBI taxonomy): Eukaryota > Dinophyceae > Syndiniales > Amoebophryaceae > Amoebophrya > Amoebophrya sp. A120. The sequence goes on along the minus strand of CAJINV010000022.1, from coordinate 739,549 downwards.
CACATGGATGCCACGTCCACGTGAGACACGCATGACAAACTTGTATCCTTCCTCTTCCAGACCCAGAGGGCATATTTGCATATGCATAATCGACCGCCTGCAACAAAAGCTCGTGCCGGTGGTCCTTGTCGGACGGGAAATACCTGGAGCTGCGAACGCCGCAACTCATCCCTAGTCTCTTCCACCCTTGAAATATCCGCTTGCGCTTCGGGATGGCTTCGGGGTCCGTTTTTGCTGTGTTGCCATCACTACCACCGGCCTTCGATGGCCCCTTGTTTTCCGCGCCGTCGGTGCGGGCCGAGATGTTCTGCTCAACGTCCTGGCCATCCTCATCCACTTCCACTTCGCAGCCCCCCATCTCCACGTCCTGCGCTTCCCCTCCGTGGGCTTTCTCCCGGAGGAAGTTTTGGTCCATCCGGCCTGCAAAGCATTCTTGGTCCTCTTCTTCTTCCTCCGGTATTGGCGGAAGCATGTCAACTCCAGGATTCCACCTGGCACTGCTGGTTTTTCTGATTGATGCGGAAGAAGATGCGGAAGCAGCTTGAAGTGCCGGCCGGTAATTGATATTCTGCTTGTGTTTGGCGAGCGAGGTGAGGCTTGCCGCGGACGATGAAGAAGAGGCAGAGCTACTGAGTGAAGGTTTTGCAACCTCTGTTTCCAGACCCGATTCGACGCCCTCCATGATTTTTCAGGAGGACGTCGACAGCAACAGAATATTTTGCAATTTCAGGAACCGTATGAGAGAGTTCGGGGAAGTTCAATGCGTTGCTCCGTAGATTTTCCAACACGGCGAAAGCGCGCAAGTGTATACTATAATCTGCTTGCATCTACAGCATTTAGTAGTAGTAGTATTACCCAACAAAACGGGGCAAAACGATTTAAATTTCGTTTATTTCACGTGCTTATCTTCGTCGTTGTGCTGATCGTCGTATTTGAATTCTAATTCCTCGCACTGATCATCGTCGTGTTCGTGTTGCAATTCTGATTCTCCGCCCCCGTCAAAGGTACCAGAGCTGGTACCAGATTTGGCACCGCTGGCACCAGAACTGGCACCAGATTTGGTGCCGCTGGTACCAGAACTGGCACCAGAACTGGCACCAGAACTAATACCAGATCTGATACCAAAACTGGCACCGCTGGCACCAGAACTGCTACCAGATTTTGCACCAGAAGTGGCCCCGCTGGTACCAGAACTGGCCCCAAAACTGGCGCCAGATTGGGCACCAAAACTGGCACCAGAACTGGCACCAAAACTCGCACCGCTGGCGCCAGATTTGGCAACAAAACCGGCGCCGCTTTTGCATGCGCGGCACCCCCCGAGCAGAAAAATCCACGCCCCTCCCGGACTTCTCCCATGCCTGTCGTGCTGATTCCCAAAAAAATCCGGGCAACCGCTTCCAGCCTTGTAGGCACCACGCACCCAGAAGCACGGAAGCCAACCGGGCGGGGCTGCCCCGAGTAGAACAACCCGCGCCCCCCCGAATCTTATCCATGCTTGCCATGCTGATTCCCAAAAAAATCCTGGCAACCGTTTCCGGCCTTATGGGCTCCACCCAGAAGCACGGAAGCCCACCGGGCGGGGCTGCCCCGAATAAAAAAGCCCAAGCCCCCCCCGAATTTCATCCCTGCTGGCCACGCTGGCGCCCAAAAAAATCCGCGCAACCGTTTACAGGCTTGCAGGCGCCACCCATAAGCACGGAAGCCCACCGGGCGGGGCTGCCCCGAGTAGAAAAATCCAAGCCCCTCCCCGATTTCGTCCATGCTTGTCATGCTGATTCCCAAAAAAATCCGGGCAACCGTTTCCAGCCTTGTAGGCACCGCCCAGAAGCACGGGGGCCCAACGGGCGGGGCTGCCCCGAGTAGAAAAGCCCGAGCCCCTCCCGGATTTCGTCCGTGCCTATCGTGCTGATTCCCAAAAACATCCGGGAGACCGTTTCCAGCCTTGTAGGCACCACCCAGAAGGACGGAGGCCCATCGGGCGGGGCTGCCCCGGGTAGAAATATCCAAGCCCCTCCCGGATTTCGTCCATGCTTGTCATGCTGATGCCCCAAAGAATCCGCGCAACCGTTGCCAGCCTTGTAGGCACCACCCAGAAGCAGAAGCACGGAAACCCACGCGCCGGGGCTGCCCCCAATAGAAAAACCCAAGCCCCTCCCGGGTTTCGTCCATGCCTGTCATACTGATTCCCAAAAAAATCCGGGCAACGGTTTCGAGCCTTGTAGGCACCATCCAGAAGAACGGACCTTTTTGGGGCCAAGAAGACCGAAGTGGCAAACCTGTGGTGCAAATTCTGGCGAACCAGAATCAGCCGGCATTTGGATCAGGGAGCCCCTCCCAACAAAATTTTACAGCGTGCCCAGTTCTACGTGGGAGCGTCGCCAATTTTGGGGCCAAGAAGAGGTGGCAAATCTGTGATGCAATTCTGGCGAGCCACGGTCTATCTCTCTCAGAATTTGCATCATAAAGCGCCACCGTCCAAAATTTTACAGCACGCCCATTTCTACGTGGGAGCGTTGCCAAGTTTGAGGCCAAGGAGAAGTGGCAGAGCTGTGATGCTAACGTCCCATCTTTCAAAATCTTACAGCGCACCCATTTCTACGTGGAAGCGCTGCAAGTTTTTAGCCAAGAAGAAGTGGTAAGCCTGTGGCGCAAATTCTGGCGAACCAGAATCAGCAAGAATTTGCATCACAAAGTCCCACCCCCCAAAGTTTTACAGTTTTGCAAGGAGGCCACTAGAATTCCGTCGTGGATGCGTCACTTTCTGCGTCACCTTCTGGGAAAGTGATGCAAGAAGTGATGCACGGCCAACAGAATTCCGTCGTGGATGCATCACTTTTTGCATCACTTTTCCGGCCGGTGCAAAAAGTGATGCACGGACACCAGAATTCCGTCGCGGATGCATCACTTTTTGCATCACTTTTCCGGCCGGTGCAAAAAGTGATGCACGGCCACCAGAATTCCGTCGCGGATGCATCACTTTCTGCATCACTTTCTGGGAAAGTGATGCAAAAAGTGATGCACGGCCACCAGAATTTTGTCGTGAGTACATCACTTTTTGCATCACTTTCTGGGAAAGTGATGCAAGAAGTGATGCACGGCCAACAGAATTCCGTCGCGGATGCATCACTTTTTGCATCACTTTTCCGGCCTGTGCAAAAAGTGATGCACGGCCACCAGAATTCCGTCGCGGATGCATCACTTTTTGCATCACTTTCTGGGAAAGTGATGCAAAAAGTGATGCACGGCCACCAGAATTTTGTCGTGAGTACATCACTTTTTGCATCACTTTCTGGGAAAGTGATGCAAGAAGTGATGCACGGCCAACAGAATTCCGTCGCGGATGCATCACTTTTTGCATCACTTTTCCGGCCTGTGCAAAAAGTGATGCACGGCCACCAGAATTCCGTCGCGGATGCATCACTTTCTGCATCACTTTCTGGGAAAGTGATGCAAAAAGTGATGCACGGCCACCAGAATTTTGTCGTGAGTACATCACTTTTTGCATCACTTTCTGGGAAAGTGATGCAAGAAGTGATGCACGGCCAACAGAATTCCGTCGCGGATGCATCACTTTTTGCATCACTTTTCCGGCCTGTGCAAAAAGTGATGCACGGCCACCAGAATTCCGTCGCGGATGCATCACTTTTTGCATCACTTTCTGGGAAAGTGATGCAAAAAGTGATGCACGGCCACCAGAATTTTGTCGTGAGTACATCACTTTTTGCATCACTTTCTGGGAAAGTGATGCAAGAAGTGATGCACGGCCAACAGAATTCCGTCGCGGATGCATCACTTTTTGCATCACTTTTCCGGCCTGTGCAAAAAGTGATGCACGGCCACCAGAATTCCGTCGCGGATGCATCACTTTCTGCATCACTTTCTGGGAAAGTGATGCAAAAAGTGATGCACGGCCACCAGAATTTTGTCGTGAGTACATCACTTTTTGCATCACTTTCTGGGAAAGTGATGCAAGAAGTGATGCACGGCCAACAGAATTCCGTCGTGGATGCATCACTTTTTGCATCACTTTTCCGGCCTGTGCAAAAAGTGATGCACGGCCACCAGAATTCCGTCGCGGATGCATCACTTTCTGCATCACTTTCTGGGAAAGTGATGCAAAAAGTGATGCACGGCCACCAGAATTTTGTCGGGAGTACATCACTTTTTGCACCACTTTCTGGGAAAGTGATGCAAGAAGTGATGCACGGCCACCAGAATTTTGTCGGGAGTACATCACTTTTTGCATCACTTTCTGGGAAACTGATGCAAAATGTGATGCACGGCCACCAGAACTTCATCGCGATGGGCTGATGAAAAACGTGCTGCACCCTGATAGCCCAAAGGCCGGGAAGGCACACAATGTGCACATAGCCCGGAAGGCACACAATGTGCAAAAACCTGGAACGCCAAAAAGCCCGCTTTCTCCTCTTCAGACGATCCTCTAGATTGTGTGCGCGCTATGGAGAAAAAACCCGTACCGACTGACTTCGACCGAAAGGGCTAATACCGTGGTGGACCGACACGGGGGAGGTCTTTTCGACTGATGGAGACAGACAGAGAGGTGGGCACACGGGGGAGATTAATTCGACTCGTATTGACAGCAATAAAAGTCGTCTTGTGACCGAAACGACGAGTTTTCCCTCCCCTTCGCAGTACTGTTACATCAGGCCGCTAGTACCGAAACGCGAGCCAGGTACTGATGTATTCTGAAAACTAATCAAGGAAAACGGGACTTTGCGGAAACGTTACCGAAATGAGTTCAGAGGCGTTTGCGACGCATCTATAAGTGCGGTCCCTGGTTTGTTTGGGTGGCCACGAGTCGTGGCGTCTTACCTGCGTCACGGGAGGTGGGTGACGACATGGAGAACAAGTAAATTTGCAGCACAGAGCCACGGTAAATCGGAGGACGATCGTGACGACGAGGACCGCTTTTCTTCAGCCTCATTTCAAAAAACCCAAATTAAGTCTACCATCAACTACGTCTTACTTCATCTTGCGAGCAGTATATTTGCGACTGTGCGAACCATCTCAAAGCTGAACGCGTATTCTATCAAAGAATAGGGCACATTTTGCTTCGTTGTCCTTCCAGCGGACAAGATCTTTAGCTCTGTGCTCACTTACATTCAAGCCGAACAGCAAAGCCTTTTGCAAAATCTCGGTTTGTCATCGATGGCGCCGTTAATTCTACTTCCGCGAAGCTGTCTCTCAATTCTACGTAGGAATAACATACAAGAAACCCTTTACATTAGAAAAGTAGAAGACAACAAATTCGGTGCATCTTCGCATGCTCGGATGCGGCCGCTAAGATCGTGGCGCCGGGACTCATTGGTTGTTAGGGTTTTCTGTAAATCGTAGGCTGTCACCAGTTTTAAAAAATAAATACAATTTACGTAAAACCAACACTAAAATGTAAATGGCGCTAGCATCTTGATCTTGTGTTCTTGTTGCTGCCACTTCCTGCTGTGTCAAGGTTTGAAGTGGCGCTGTTTCTGCTACAAGCTTTTAAATAAAGACAAAGACCTACTGCATCTTGTAATGCGCCGCATGCTGGCCTCGTACATGTAATTTGGGCTGCGCGTTCTAGTTCTTTGCTATATTATAGAGACAGAACAAAAGGCCCGGTGACCAGCGACGATGCCATCATTTATCAGCTACTGACGTGAACTTCGTGGACACTTCCGGAGGCAGTTTTTTATCCAGCACAACTAGATTGGTTCGGACCCTACCAGAGAAATCATTGCCGAACGCATTTTCGAGAAATGCTTTATCTTCCAATACTTCTGATACGTCCTACAACCAACCTCCGCAGCTTAGAGTCGCGTCGGCTTGCACTGTCTTGAAGTGTCAATAAAGCAGCTTCTTTCGACTCCGACTAGGAAAAGGGGGAACAGCTTTTCCTGTGCACAGGCAAAACCATTCTTCCCGTTCGCGTGATGTGCATGCCCGACAGTGTCTGAAAAAATTTGCGCCGATAACAGCAGGACCTAACCCTTTTATAAAAAAGAAAACACAAATTGTCCTGGAGAAAAAAGAATTTCCCATCAATCTACAGAAAAAGGGGTTTTGCAGTTTGAAATCCTGCGCAGTAAGATCAAGAAGCCTACTACGTCAGATTTACACTAATGTGCCCAGTGAGTGAAAAAAAAAGTCGTTAAGAAAGAAAAAATCATACGTGTTATCAGGAACAGGAAACAATACTTAAGCAAAATCTAGCACAAGAAAAATCGGGCCTGTTGCTTTTCATCAAATGTCACCATCTATGTGTGGCACAAGCTGTGAGGTCATTAGTATGCTGAAGAAAAACGTTAACGATCCCATCCTATCGCCAGCATGGAAGTTGGGCTACACATGCAACAGCTTTTCGCTGCTACGCATGACAAATTTTAGGTTACTCTATAGTCGTCTGCGGATGCCTAGTGCAGAGAACATTTAGAAAATTCCTCTCATGCTAGGGCTGCGCATGAGGAACATTTTGTCTTCAGGCGTCAAGATTTGCATGACAGAACTTGGATGGGCACGTCATTTAACAGGATATATCTTTCTGAGTCTGCGGTCAAAAAACTGAAATTCTACTAGTAATCTTTGCAATTTCACTTTGATCGACACTCGTTACGATTCTATCATACTTTAGCTTTTCTCCGGATTCTTCGCGGCAGCATCAGCGGGACGGTAGAACGCCACGCTATCCAAGGGAAAAATACTGCTCAAATAAACGTGGTCCACTCTGCAGCAACAGCAGCGCAGCAAAGTCTGTTTACTGGGAGTCGTCGCATGGCCGCTGCTGTTGTTGCAATGCTGATTGTTATGCGCGCATGCACGTACTTTCTCCCTTGGATACTTTGCCTGTTTGCACCAGTCTTTGAAGTCCGGGTCCTCCTTCCATATCTTCACGTTTGTGTTGTTGTGTTCGTCACATTCCTTGGCGTATAGAAGTTCAGAACAATCACAACCAACACACCCGCTAAGCAGCCCTCGATTAAACCGGTGATGGGCAGTAAATGTGCACGAAAAGCTAAAAACTGTCCCTGGTTCATCACATGAAAAAAAATGAGGAATGCATAACATTCTGGCACGTGTGTAGTTGTGATTTCTTCAGAGCATAGCTCGTGCGGTTTCCCGCTGGCGTTCTGTGCGATGACGATTACCTTCCGGGCGTCGTTTTTCTTCGACCGGCGTGGGGTGGTGCCTTGGTCATCGTGGATCTCGAGTTCGTTCCGGGCCGTATCCAAAGAAGGAACCAGATTCTCGGTCTAGCTTTCCTAAAAAATGCATGTTGATGACCGAAAGTGTCCTCGTTTTCTACAGTCGGTCATATTAGTACAGATGTGTTTCGTGGTGCGATAATTTGGGTCTGCTCTTTGTACTGACCACCCTGCACAGCAATGGGCGCCAGGCGCTAAGAAAATCAAGCATTATCATGCAATACGTGGTCGCGCGACCTGGCAGTGTCCGGAACATCTGGTCCAAAGATATCACAGAAACGAATACTGATAGTGCATGCTAGCGATTTCGCTCCCGCCTGGGCAACTAGCTCGAGAACCAGGTGGTCAGTGGTACTTGGCGTAAACCTGGGCCTTCGCTTATTAAGCCGAAACGGACCAGCTTTCTCCTGCTAAGGAACGCAAAGTTGGATACGTAGAAACGGCAGGACATGGACGCGCACAACAGAAAATGATTACCGGGGAATGGTCGCCCGGTACCGTCGTGCAAAAAATGCGATCGCGTCTTTGAGGTCGTCCAGTTTTTCTGATCATGCAAACAACATGATGGTGGAAATCTCAAATCATTCGCTGCCACTTTTGCCTCTGCAAAAAAATACACATTCTGTAATGCAGGTAAAAGATGCAGGCCTTTTGCGACTTGATAAAGTCCACCGGGTGGCGTAGTCGGTAGCCTGGTATCATCTTCAAAGACAGCATCTTCCCACCTCGATATGGATTGCAAATGTGTGTGGGTCCGGAAGTTTCAATTTGTAATGCTGGGTGGCGTAGCATGACAGCGCCACAAGCGATGGCTCAGCATGACAAGTTTCTGAGGTTTTAGGTCTTGTACTTGTCTGTTCTGCATGACAAACTGCGTTTCTGCATCACAGAAAAGTGGGACTTTTCGTTAACGTGCATGACAGACTTGAGCGCCTCGCTAGTCGAACTTGACGAGAAATCTTGCACTTTTCCAGACCCAGACATATTTGCCCTTGATACTCTATGGTGCCAGGCAATGTTCGAATACTACTCGTAGAACCCACAATTAGTACTGTGCACTGGTACATCCTATACACCATTTTTTTCAACACCATGTCCACCGACAGACCAGGGTTTGCAGTTCGGCCCGAACTGCAAACCCTGGTCTGTCCCTTCGCGATAGCGACCGGTCCTCGCGAAAAACAATTCGGCACAGGCTGCTGGGGTCGTTGTCATGTCAAATTGGTGAGGTGAGAGAGAAGTGTCATGCTCATCAGGATATGTACAGGTAATCGGTCTTGGCTGGTAGACAATTTTTTTGTTATGCGGTGACTGACGAAGGGTCAGGAGACATTCATGCACGATGTGGGTGAATCTTCTCATGCTGAGCCGGCATAACTGCGTAGCGTAACGTCCTCACTGGGCGTGGGACTACCGCTATTAAAGCCGTATGTTCTCCTTGGCGTGGTGCTGTAGCTACTACCCCTAGTCATACTAGCATGCTACTTTTGAAAAGTGCTGCACAACAAGACAGAGAGCCAGAGAGCGGTGCGCTTTTACCAAAGTCCACAAAAGCAAACACTTACCGTATTTCAAAGCTGTGTATCGTGAGAAAAAAAGTGTTTCACTGTGAGGATTTTGCAAATTTTGCATTACAAATTCGTGACACCCAACAAAAAAAACTTGCCATGCGTACGTGCTAAGTAGGGAAAACACGTTGATAAACCCAAACAAATGCGTCTGTGTTGCATGCATGTGATGTAGCAAGACAAACGCGTCGCGAAAGCATTCTATGTCTATGCATCACAAGTTTACAGATACAGTGAAACAGTTTTTTCTTGCGATACTATGGAGCAGGCAAATAGTCGTGTTACTGTCGCGGAAGCCGGACAACCCTCGGAAAGTTGCTTTTGCTTTCGGATTATGCATTGCAAATATGTCTCGGTCTGGAAATTTGCACGGTGAGAGGCGCATCAACATGAGGAGTCCACAAGAGGTAGCTCAGCTTCAGCATGACAATTTCGGAACTCCTAGATGTTGCCAATTCTGCATGACAAACTGCGTTCCTGCCTGACAGAAAAATGGGCCAGTCGAGTCACGCGCATGACAGACTTGAGAATCTTGTTTGCCAAGCATGACAAACCTCACACTAATCCAGACCCAGACATATTTGAACTTGATATGGATCGATCATGCGTTGCAATCATCCGCCTAAAGCGCTGCTGTGGGAGTTGAGGCTGCCTACAGTCTTTGCCTCATTTTCCTCACGGCCGATCCAATGTAGGACAAACAAAAAGAAGATGAAAAGAGCAACTGTCCCTTCCCTGGCAGTGACACGATTGCCTTGCGTATGGGCCGCGGCATGATCATAGTCCTTCGGCGCCTTTTCCTTCTTCGGTGTCCAAGGATTGCGCTGGATGTTCTCATCGACTGGAGGAACCCCTTCGTCCGGCATGCTGATCCGCTGTAAAAGCATTGGACACGGGGGAAGGATTCTGACCCCGAACCGAAGCGCAGGTCGCGCAACACGCAAATGCAAGATGACTTGATTTCATCAAGTTGGTTGTTTCCAATGAATGCATGTCACCAGACGCTGGAGAGATAGTAGTGACTGCTGGCTAGAGATTATATACATTTTTGTTCCATAACTTACCTCCCACACCCAGTCCGAGTTAATCTGGTATGGAATGCAAATGCGGCTTGGTCTCGAAGAGTGCAATTTGTGATGCTGATATTTGATTCTTCTCAAAAAATCTGTATCGCTTGAGCAGCAAATGCAAAAGCAGCCCAATTGTAGTTGCTACGTGTCGTGGTGGAGAGGGCATTTCTCTTGCGGGATATGCATCATTAAGCACAGCTCAGAAGATCTTCTGTGATCCTGCCCTTGCATCACAGACATCATGGGTCACGTGCAATGCGCATTACAAATCTTGCAATCTTCCAGACCAAGACAGATTTGCAATGCATATCCGGATTGCGTATGCAACACTTTTACATGCGATAAGACCGTTCTTGCCGCCGCCGCTTCCGTCGTTGCCGGCCACAGGGACCACGGCATGTCCCTTCGTTTCGTCGCCCTCGATCACGCCCTTTTGATCCTGCACAGGGGCTTCCTTGTCGCCCTTGCCCTTGAAAAGATCATTTTTGTTGTTCGGCACACTTTATGCAATGCAAAGATGTTTAGGTCTGGAAAACTTGTGATGCTGGGTTTTGGACGGATGAACGAGATCTGGGTGCAACCAAGCATGACACCAAGCTTTTTCATTCCGAGTGGGCTTGACATGCTGCATTTCTGCATGACAAAGGAGGCTGTACTTATTTTGCTGGCCATGCACTACAAAGAGAAATACAAAAATGCAGCACAACAAGCATCACAGGTTCCACGTCTCCCAGACCCAGACATATTTGCGGTGCGTACACCTTCCTTGTTACTGCGACCGCTGTTATTCATGGAGGCGTTGTTGACCTGGAATACCAAATTATTATCTGCATTCGAGTTAGAAACCACAAATTCGTCGTACAGCATCAAATCAAACGTCACGAAAGTTTTGCGAAGTGGTGCAGGTAATGAACGAATGGACTCTGCACAACAGTGCATAGGATCATTTACATCCTCAAAATTGATGCACGTACACTGCCCTCCGCAGCCCCCGCAGATTTTCCCTTCGTATGCGCCTGCTCCTGCTCATCGTTCTTGGGCGCGAGTCCCGAGTCCGACTCCCACTCTTTCTGCCCCTGGATGGAACCGGCGGGGAGAGTCACTTGTTCCGCCGTGCTTATCCGGTGTAAAAGTACGGCGCACGGGATGCCGCTTTGCAGAAAAGATGGCCACGTTTTGTGTCTTCATCACTCCTAGATTTTCTGCCGCTCAATGCATACCAGCAGGCCTCATGCTCATGGCAGTGACTGCAGTTGGCCCTGGTTTTCATTTTGTGCTACATAGCCATGCCCTACTTTGCGCTCCGCGTGCGTTTCAATGGCCAGTGCAGCGCTTTTACATCCGATAAGATTGCTCTTGCCGCTATGGGACTCTCAAGCGTTACATTCTAAACTGTGACGTCATGATTTGTCATGCGCACCCGACTGCACCACATCATGATTTGTCATGCAAAATCACCATAAGCCGCCATACGACCAAGTTACCTTGCAAGACAAATCGAAGAAGGACGAAGCAGTGGCAAAACCTGTGCCAGTTTTGTGGTGCGAGAGTTGCAAGTTTCCGCCCTGTTTCACCACTGCTGATCTTGCATCACAAATTCAAATTCATGCAGCAATAGTTGAGAGTGTAGCGTTTGAGAATCCCATAGCCGGACCCGACGTTGCCGGCCACAGCTCCCTTGGCATGTCCCTTCACATCGACGCTCTTGGAGACATCATTCTCGTCCTGCGCAACTTCCTTCTTACTGCCTTTGGGAGTGATGTCCTGCTTGTTACCGTTGCTCTCCATGTTGGCGTTGTTGAGCTGGAATGAAAAGATGTATGTGCTACGAGCTACATAAAACCAAAAGTATGTTGTTCGGTAAGCGCTTCAGGAATTCGAATCAAAGTCGCTGCTCCACTATCGAACTAGAATTGAACTACACAAAAGATTCGTTCGAAAAGTGTGAAATGACTTCAATTTCGCTCCCATATCCTCAAGCAAGGTATATATTTTCAATACCTCATGATCGTCACCAAAAATACTGCCGGTGATGTTGATGGTCTTGCTGGGTCCCCTTCCGAAGAGAATCGACGGCTTGTTCACACCTATCTTCTTGTCATCCTGGCTCGGCGAGAAATCTTCGGCATATCGATGGTGAAGGATTTTTCCCTCCCCCTTCGCATCTGCAAGCGCGTGTGTCTTGCTTAGCGCCTACAACTTTTCGTCAGGGCTTCAACGGTTCGTTTGTTGCCTGACTAGCATAATTCCTATGTACATGGTAACACGGACAGCTTCTTTCGGTACAGCTGAAGACCCCATGCTGTGCTAGTCATCATGGCTTATCACGGTTCCAAAGCGTCGACAAGATGAGAATGCTGCATGTACAAGAACCATGCCTCTTCCAGTCCGATTTGGGATCAGGGGAAAGAAAATTCTGGATGATACGCCGGAAAAAATATCGCTGTGCATCACGTTTCCTTTCATGCGAGACCCGAGTTTGCCATCGGCGTCCAACTCGTTCGCCTCTTGATCCGCCAGACCTGGATTTTATTGCATCATTCTAACCACTTCATGCTTGTTGGCAGCTTTTGCGACATAAACATAATCTTATACCTCGCATCTTCACTTCTACAGTACTGGGTACTTGTTATCTCTTTTTTGCAAACAGCTACCGATGTTGACCGAACTTTTTTACCTTTTAAGCCCTTATGCATTGCAAATATGTCTGGGTCTGGAAGACTGCCAGGTTTGTCATGCATATTTTGCATGATCTATGACGCTTGTAATGCATGGCCTAGCATCACAGATTTGTGGGCAGCATCCTGATGCCTATTCCGCATGACAAATTCCCTCTCTGCGTGGCAAAAATTGCCTTCCGTTATTTGCCTCTCATGCAATACAGATTTTTTTGGATTCCAAATGCAGCATCACAAGTTTCGTTCTTCCAGACCCATACATATTTGCATTTGATAGTCCTTCGGGGGTGACCGTGACGACGCACTCGCACTCGGATCTTTGGCAAACTTCCCGGCGTCGTATTTGAAGACGTTCTTGTCCTTCCCAAGATTCTGCCTGGTGGTGGTGGAGGTGATGCATTACAAGCATGTCTGGGACTGGGAGATTGAAACGTGTGATGCTTCTTTTCGATCAGACAAAAATCTGTCATGCATGGAATGCAAAAGTCGCCAATTTCTTGTCATCAAAGAAGTCTCGCATTTCATCTATATGCGGGAGAGGCATTCTTAAGGAGCATTGAGGGAGCTCCTCGAAATCAGTGATGCGATTGCTTGCATACCGGAGCTCCTTTTGGGTCATGCAGAACAGCATGACAAAGTCCACAGTGTATTTCTCGACCCAGACATATTTGCAATGCATAGATAGCTTCGAGGCACCAAAGATCGTGGAAGGGTTTTTCATCAGATGATCTGTTTCAAATTTTTTAGGAGCGATTCTAAATGATGGCTTTCTATGGGCTAACTTTTCCTTCTCAGCGGAACATAGAAGAACAAGAATCACATACAGGGTATTTCTATTTGCAAGTAGCATCATGCAACATATGTCATCAACACAATGAATAAAAATGAATAAACAGAAGATCCCCACTCCCGTCCTAGCCAGAAGGTAGGTCTTTACTGCATCCTCGAGAGCTATTTGGGGATGCAGCCGGCTAGCAACTTAGCATGACAAACACCTTTGTCATCAGCGGAAACGCATGACGACAGATCGGCCCTAGAAGAATACACCACTACATGGCACCCGAAGTTTTTTCCCCGGTCTGCAAAACACAGCTGAGTTGCGGCCACGAATTAGCATCACAAATTTTGGTTCCAAGTAATATTGGCAGGGGGGATCAACATCCTTCCTATAAGTACCTTCCTAGATAGATAAAAAGTACCAGATGAAATCGGCAGATCCTCCTGGTCGGAATCATCGTAGTCCATGACTTTCGTGATCTCGACTACTTGGGGGAGTAACTCTTCCAGCTTGTCAAAAAAGGCTTGTGGCGCTTTGACCTGGAAAACGGGGTCGTGTAATTCCTCCCAAAATCGCACATTCATATGGACATCGATCTCTGGGCTAGAAGACGGTGGCGCAGGTGAGGTTTCCATCGGTGCACTCGAGCTGGTGGCGAGTGTGCTGTCCTGGGGGGTTTTCTTCCTGTCTCGTTTCTTCGCGCGCGGTTCTCCATCTTGTTCATCCTCATCTTCGTCGTCCACATCCTCAGCGGCGCGGGCGCCGGGATTGTGCTTCTTGTCCTCGAAGATGGGCATCATCTTGCCCGTTTTCGTGACATGGAGCTTCGGCCTGACGAAGTGCGTCGCGGTTGCGAAAGCAAGGTTCTTACTTTGGTCGGCCTCCTTCGTCTATCAAATGCAAAAATGTCTATGTCTGGAAGAGTCATGCTGTTTCTGCATGACACAGAAGGTCTGGCATGAGAGCGCTAGCATCACAGGTTTCGAGAAGCTTACGCAATGCCGAACCCGCATGACAAATCCCCCATTTTGGTGACAGAAAGTGAGCAGCTTTTGCTACCTATGCATGAGAGATTTTTGTGTGTTCTGAAATGCGCATCACAGGTTACATCCTTCCAGACCCAGACACTTTTACATTTGATATCGCCATGAGCGCCATTCCGAGCTGGGGGCCTGCGGCGCAGCTCAGCTCGTACTCTCTCCGGGCGGCCTCCAGACACGCGTCTCTGTACACCTTTCGCTCTTCGTCTATGGGGTTCTCAAACGTCACGCTCTTAACTGTATACATTAATTTGTAATGCAAGAATGGCAAAACGAAAAGTCAAAGGACATAGATTTAGATTGCGCCTCTAGCATTACAAATTGTTCGGCACATATTTCAGTACTGTTCAGCCCTTCAAAAATTTGTCATGCGCAGCAGCAGCATCGTGTGGATGTTGATGGTAATTTTGCATGACAAATCATGTATACAGTTGTAAATGTAACGTTTGAGAATGCCATATCGTCAGTCGCGGTCTGCAACTCGGGCAACAACGGCAGTGTTTTGGATAGCTCGTCACTCACCCTTAGTTATCAAATGCAAATATGTCTGGGTCAGGAAACTTGTGATGCTGAAATGTCCATGATGAAAACACTCCGAATGCAGCCCAGCATGACAACTTCCCAAAACGCTTTTTCATAGGAAATCCGCATGACAAACTGCGTCTTTGCATGACAGAAGAGGCTGCGACTTTTGTTGGTTATGCAATACAGATTTTCATTTTCCAGGAATGTAAAGCTAGCATTACAAGTTCCAACCTTCCAGACCCAGACATTTTTGCCGTGCGTATTAGTTGCCGGGCGTCGTCATCGTCACCGGTGACGACGGCGGTTTTCGCTTCCGCGTTAGCCTGGAGGTCGAGTGTGATTTTGTAGTACCGCCCAGCGGGGTCGTCGCTCTTCGGCTTCGCTCCCGCTGGTAACCCTCCGCAGAAGAAGGTCTCGCTCAGTTCGATGACGAAGGGCGTCTCTTGCCGTTTTCCATTGTACCAGACGCCGTGACCGGGCAAACTGGGCGTCACCGTGACCGCAGGAGCGCTATTTTTGCGTTTACTTGTAGTCTCCTTTATTTCGACGACCACTAGCTTCTTAGGTGCACGGTCTTCCACCACCATGGAGCAGCTGCTGTCGCTGCCGAGAGAAAATGTCCCCACTTTCGAAAACCCAAACACATCGTCGTTGACGACAAGACACAATTCCGGTTGCGCCATCTTTTCACACAAGTTTACACTAGTAGGCCAAAGATAATATATACAAGTTATCAGTGGCGGAGGGAAAGATCGAAATATTACACCAAACGGGCCACGATGTAAAAGAACAACATCACATACACATTTTCACTCAATTCCGATTTCGCCACTAAATGTTTCGACTGAATGAAAGGTACTTACTGCACAATTTATCGAATGAATGAAATCGTCGTTGCCTCTACTGGTGTGGCACGGTCAGGGCCGGGCTGCCTCATAACGCAACGAAACCGAGACGAAAACTAGTCAACCAGAATTGCTGACCAAAAATTTGCAGCTGGAAGAAAAAGAACGCGACGTTTGCATCCTGCAGTCACTTCAATTCGTGATTTGACGAGGCTGTGCTCCCCTCGCGGAGGTTTACTCACCAGCGCTGTATTTTTTCGTTGTTCCGTTCTCCTATTCCTTTTCTTGCTACTTGGAGAGAAAATAATTTTGCCGAAACCTCCTTGCGAATGCGATGTAACTCAGGGGCCCGTCACGTAGCTATGATCAACGACCTCTTCAACATTGTGTTTTCCACACCGTGCTATCGAATCATAAAAGACGGCTCTGCTGCAAACCTTCCGCCTCATCCCAGCGTTAACCGCTTCTACGGCGCGATCTTGTGTCCCCCGCCAAGTCCCAGGGTCAGGCCGTCGGCGGAGACGCACTGACCTTTGCCCGACCCGCAACGCCAGACCCGGCAGCACCTCGGTACTTCGCCATGATTTCCCGTTGTTTTTCCAGAATTGCCCTGCAGTCGCTGTTATGCATTGCAAAAGTATCGTAGTACTCGTATAAAAATAAATGCATTACAAATTTCCTCAGCATGCGAAATAAAATTTGTAATGCTGAACTACCTCAAGAAAAAGTAAAAGATTTGTAATGCATGACTGCAATACGGGTAGGAGTACGATACTTATTTTGCAGAGGATAGTCGTAGCGGCCGTGCGCGAGCAAGGTGGAAAACTCGACATCCAACATCGTCCACGCGTTCGGCTTCAGCAGCTGCAGGTGGTGCCGCCAGATGAAGAGCATGCGCCGGGCGTCGCGGGTGTTGGTCTGGGCTGATTTGTCAATGACTGGAAGCGGTTTTCCTCGAGTTCTTAGTGTTGGCGCTGTGACAGGCTCGGCACTACAGGACGAGGGCTCAGGGTAATGAATGTAGTCAGTTCCCATTCGCGATACGTTTTCGTCACCGTCGGGGGGATCGTCATTCTCGCGCGGTTGGTTCCGCTCCTTGCAGGAGTTGTACAGCGCAATGAGCTTGTGAAGCTCGTCGGGCCACGACGGCGCGAAGAAGTCACACACTTCGAATAGCACCTGCGTGTCGCCTTTCCCAGCAGAAGCTTTGACGGTGGTGTACTGCTCAAATAGCTTTTCGAAGGCATATGTTTCGCCGATTCTGCGGAGGTAGTCATCGTCATCAGCAAGTGCCGACCTGTGATGTACAGGAGCTTCGCGCCGGAGGCGGCGCACTTCTTCCGTGTACGTTTGTCCCGCTGTTCGTGGGAAGAAGACGTGGTCAAGATCTACAAGCGAATTCACGCTCACGGTGTTGAGCGAGTGCTTGTTTATCCACCGTGCTGCAGTAGATGCTAATGGCGGACGTTGGGCATGGGACTGTTGGTCCGCTGCTTTACATGGAAAAGCAATGCCGGCTTCTTCAGTCCTGCATGCGGCGTCACATCCGGGTGCGGGGGTAGTAATCAAGTCAAACAAGGCAACTAGGATTCGGTTGACGTTGATTATTTTCGGCGGACAATTATTTTCTTCTCCAGATCTTTCCGGTACCGGTTCGAAAAACACTCCGCGCTGGTACTCAGGCAGCGGCAAAATATTATCGCGGTAGGACCAATTGCGCACATTGTCATCACGTTTGTCGCTGAATGAGAATGGGTGCTCGTATTCGCTTCTCTTCGAGAAGAACCGCCAGGGCAGGAATCCCAAGATGCGAGGAACCAATCCAGCTGGAACCGCACACCCGAGAGGCACGTCCGCGTTGGTAATTCTCCCCCATGGGGCCCACTGAGGTGGTGGGAACATGGCCATTCGGAACGGGGTGGCTACCGGTGCTAGTGTCCGTGGAAAGAGGGGGAACTCCCAGTGGTGTAGTTGCAGTCTGAACGCTCGTGCTACTCGAAAAAACACCGCCCAGGGAAATGCGCAAGCAGTTCTGTCTTCTGCCTCAAAAATAAACCACCGCTGCAGAATGTACTGAGGGTCTAGGAATTCACAACTGTTGCCTGCCTGCGAAGGAAAGTAAAAGTGACGGTCTTTTGGGGTCCAAATCATCAGTCCGCGGGAAGATGCTGCTCCTTGCCCGTCTGCTGCGAAGGTCCTCTCGGTCCAACAGCGCGTAGACCGTAACACCCATCGGCCTTTTCCCACGTCGGTATCTGGTGCGTCAGCGCTGCTCTGCTCTTGATCGCTTGTCTGAACCGGAGAAGCAGGTTGGTAGTTTGGATGAAGTATCATCTAGTCAAAAGCTTTTGCGCGTAATCCCTTCAGGCTGTTTCCATGAGAACACACACCGCGCTGAAAATTCGTGGCATTAGGGGTGCAAGAAGTCAGCGGCCAACTTCCATTGTATCAAACGCAAAAATGTCTGGGTCTGGAAGATTCCGGGATTTGTCATGCTAGTCCGGCATGACTCTGAGCTCTGTATTGCGTGGCCGCGCAGGGCTTCTCTTGCCTGTCATGCAAAAACGCAGTTTCTCATGCGGAGTACGCAACTTTGAACCACGGAAAAACTTGTCATGCTTGCCAGTGCATTACAGTATGCGCATTTTTTTCCCTCACTTGCATCACAAGTTTCCAGACCCAGACATTTTTGCAGTTGATACCTTGCCAACAAATGCAAGGAACTTAATCCCCAGTTTGCCGCCTTTAATGGGAAAAAATACACAAGGTGGACAAGCAGGAGCACTGCGCGCCTGACGAAGCGGATCGCGTCTAGTGGCTTGGTTCATGTGACTGTCCGCCACGGGATGCACAAAGGTTTTTTTTCAGAAATCTGATACAGTGCCCTCCGGCAGCGAGAATCCTCTCGCATTCGTCCAGGATAGCTCTTTCCCGCTCGTCTTCGGACTGGTGGTCGTCAGCAATACGCAACATTTCGGCCAAGTCCGTTTCAAACAGGTAGTAGGTGCGATGCCACGTGTGACGATCTTCAAAATTCGGCAATATGTTCCCCAGTACTTCATCATCACGCATTGAAGCAAACCAATACAACCATGTCGGCACTGTGAATTGTGGTTACGTGCTGGTGTGTTTTCAGTGATCAATAAAACGACCCTCTCTTCTGTGTTGAGCAATGCAGCGCAGCTTTGCATCGAGACCTCTCATGGCAAAAAACGTATTGGTGTACTCTTCTATATTTGATATCCATCCGGACCGCCCAGCTGTCTCATGACTATGTCTGGTAAAGACAGGAATCGTCGTTGGTGTGCTCCTATGCCCCACCTATAAAACCCTCTGCGCCAAAAACCAGTAACAGACGGAGACAGGAGAAGCAGTTGCATCATCAACTGCCACTTTCCCTGCATTATCTGCAGTCGCTCCGGGTCAATACTGCCATCTGTGTTGTGAAAGTGTTCACACCGGCCACTCGGGCACGATCGGGCAGCTTCGTCGCGTCGTCTGGCCTCCGGGCAATGGCTGAGCACGCGCAGAACCGCTTCGGTTGCTTCGTAGATTTTCGCCCAGAGTGGCCTCCTTTCCCGATATAACTCCGGCACGAGGTCGAAGCTCTCTTCCCATGCTGTTATCCGCGCGACTGTGTATGGAATGAGCGCCTCAGCGTCAAATTTTCCTGTATTACTGTTGACACACAGAAAACCATAAGCAACCCTTCTTATGCTGCTGTCGGTGCGGTAGAGCAGGTGTTCGCGAAACTGTTCGACGTAGAGCCATTCCGGCAAGCGGGCAAGGTGGTCTTGGAACAGCAAAAGAAAATCCTCATAGGCATCTTCATCGTCGAGATCAAACTTTTCGGACATCAGGGGTAGGAAGTCACCTGGTTTCAGGTTGTAACCTGTAGCAGGAGACGCATCTGGAAAGAACCCGGGTCCGACGCTCTGCTCCACCACCCGAACCGTCGCCACCTTCGTCGTATGCAATTGCAATGTCATCGATTTGTACTTTACAGACCACTGCGAGCAGTTTTACCAGAGTCAGACAGTATATCAGGCTTTACGAAAAGGAAAAGGATCGAGTTGTATGCAAAGATATCTATGCCATACAGTCAGTGACAAGAACAAATCGATGCTGAGGCAGCTCTTGCCACCTACTCGTTCATTTTCTTAGTTATCGGTTGGCCTATCGTCGTCCTTTGTTTTTGCCGCGCCAGGTGAGACTCCCGTTGGAAAGCCGGGTGGGACCGCAGCCGCCGACGCTGGGACTAGAACTAAGTCAGCGGAGTTTTCAGCAGATTGCACCGTTGTCGCGGCCTCACTTTTCAGGGTGTTAACAGATGACTTGCTCGACGCGGGCTGTGGTACCTGCTTGTGTTCTGTTGCACTCTCGGATGAAAAACTGGCTGTCGTGGTCTTGCTGGTCTCCTGGTGCTATGCAATTGCAAAAGTATTTATAGTACTACTTGTAAATACGGCTACGGTACCAGTATGAGTCTTCGCAGGACCATAACAATGGTAAAACCGAAAAACTTGTTATGATCCTGGACGTAAAAAACGAAAAAGCGTGGTCGTGCGATAATGCTTTTGCAAGTGACGTGGCTACAATACGTTTGCGCTGGATATATCGGCGATAGCGGTGCTACACTCCGCTTCTGGTGAGGTTGCCGTAGTTCTCGCTTCTGCAGAGGCGGCAGACGGTTTCGAGCAGCTTGGAGCATGAGCTGCAGAAGCGGTAGTCGGTGTTGGAAGGAGCACAAAGTCGATCATTTCTTCGCCAGGTTTATCGCACGGAAACCTCGACTCAGTACTTATTTGTCATGCGTGAGCAGTCATATAATAATAATTTGAATTTTCGATGTTTCGAATTCAAAATAGTGGAACTGTGTTTCACTTTCTTTCTTTGCATTTTGAAGGAAAAATCAGCCCCTGATAGTACCATACTGAGATTGAAAATAGTTTCCGTCCGATACTCTTCTAGAAGTTCTTCCGAAACAACAGCTGCTGGGTATCAAAATGAAAAATCCCCCCTCCCCATATCAAATTGGAAGTCTGTGATGCAGGACTTGTGTACACAAGTCAGCATTTTCTTGCCGTAGAGGACTGCATGCAGATGCCATGCCCGGGCTGGGCCTTTTTGTTGTTGGCGCCTGGTTGCAAGGGAGACTTATCCTCTGCACGCCATACAGCATTACAAATTTCCCGCAAAACCTGGCGGAGTCTCTGGCTTTGCCTTCTCGCAATACAGAGACGATTTGCGTTCGCAAATCAGCATCACAAATCTTTAGAAGTATGTCTTTTCAGTATGGGGAGGGGAAATTTTTCATTTTGATACTGGGGTCCGCGGACTGCTGCCGAAACTCCGTGCTTGTCCGATCGTTGCGAAAATTTGTGGGTTCGTGGCCAAGCTTGTCATGCGTGTTTACAATGTAGTTACCCTAATGAATCCGACAAGACAAAAGCAAATTTGTCGTGTTGCAGCTACAACAACTCCAGTAAAAGAATCGTGTAATGCTTGGAATAAATAAGGTAAACACGACGCATGACAAACCTGCCTCGACCATCAAATTTTGTCATCGATATTCTGCGGGCTGCCACCTTGCGAACTGTGTAGCAGCGAATCTCCCTCCTCTAGCAAGCTCGACCGGTCTATTGTGAGCAAAAATCCCCCCTCCCCATATCGAAGAGGCGCGCTTTTCAAAATTTGCGATGCTGATTTGTGGCCACAAATCGAGTCTGTCTTGCAAGAGAGCGAAGCCAGAGCTTCCGCCGCATTTCGCAGGCGATTTGTAATGCTGCTGCGCCAACGGGGCAGACATCTGCCATGCTAAGTGACTACCTCAAGCCACCCCTTTGCGGGCTTTGTTTCTGCCTGCAGTGCTCTACTGCAAGACAAAGCTGATTTGTGTACGCAAATACAGCATCACAGACTTCCCTTTCGATGTGGGGAGGGGGGATTTTTCCGTCTGATACGGTCTCCGCTGCCAGAACTTGGCGAGGCTTGTGGTGGGGTCGTGGCCTCGGTGATCCGTAAGACTTGTAGCAGAGAAGCAGGTATGCAATGCAAAAGTATCGTACTAGTATTAAGCGCAGTACAAATTTCCTTAGCATAAGAAATGGAATTTGTCATGCGGATTTGCCTTAGTATAAAAGATTTGCAATGCATATGCAAGATTTGCATTTATACGAGTACGATACTTTTGCAGTCCATAGCAGGTGCGACTCGTTTCGGGAAGTGCAGCAGGAGAAGCGCTTTGAACGTGTTGACCGTCATCGATACGCTCGTTTGTCCGCCTGGAATTTGTGGTAGCCAAAAGAGAGGTTTCTCAACGCATGTCGGAGCACAACTTGCAAAAGTGCGCTTTTTCGTACAATTCAGAGCGCCAGCTGATCTTTTTTCCCAGGTACGCAACACACATGGAGCACTTGAAAATAGGATATGCAAGGACAGAGTCATGATGCAAAACAAGAATCACAAATTTTATGCAAGACAAATTGTGCTACTTTGAAAAAGAAATTTCACCTGATCCAGGATTTTGTTCGTCTTTCGTGTAGGTAACGGGCTGGAAGTCCGCTGGCAGAGGCACGTACTCCGGCTCTCCGGAAAGGCCCTTGAGAAACCGCAACATGTTTGGTCGCCGTTGGGGTCGTATCAACTGCAAAAGTATCGTATTCGTATAAATGCATTACAAATTTCCTCAGCATGAGAAATAATAATAAAATTTGTAATGCGGATTTACCTTGAGAAAAGGATTTGTAAATGCATGACTGCAATACGAGTACGAAACTTTTGCACAGGATAGGCCGTTTTTGATTTGGATGGCGTCGGGAGGATTTTAGTCCTTGGAGAACTGCCGCAGGTTCCCGTCGTACCAGCGTGAATTTCTAACGGTTTCGGCCGTTGCCGTTAATCGTTTTCGGAACCGGTGCTGGTGCTCACGACGCTTGTTTCACCATCTTGACCAGTGACGCTGCGGGCCTTGGGACAGGCATCGTGTTTGTCGTGGTTTCACAGCGAAGAACCAAGAAGGAGGTCATCTTACCTTGTCACTAAATCATTTTCGCTGGAACAATTTTCTTTGTGGTCATAGACATAACATCATGCTGTAGATGATAAAAAAGAAGAGAGTTGGAACGAGTTGGAACTTTACCAATCCACATTTACCATTTTATTTAGCAGCTTGTCTTCGTCCACAACAAACAAACAAAGCGGGGAAAAAACGGCCGGAAGGAAGCAGAATGCCCGTATGGATTGCAAATATGTTGCCTCCGACGTCTGGAAGAAAAGTGCAAACTTTTGTAGCATTCTGAAGGGCGGCGCATAAAAATCTCGTTTGTATGATTCCCAAAAGAGCAGGGGGCCCACTTCTTTTGTTAACCATGGAGAAAATCTGTCATGCTAGGTCCTTCATTTCAGACCTCAGTCTCATGGGTTGCGAACGAGCTGCATGACAAACTTCTGCACAACTCTTCCAGATGTTGACCCAGACATACTTGCAGCTGATACCAGTCTTCGTCACACACAAGTTGCAATTCGGATGAACACGACGACTCTTCTACCACCACGTATGGAACTTCCACCCACCCTCACTTCGGGGATCATGTGAATCTACCGAACTATAGAAAATTATACTTGCTGCTCTTGTCATATTAAGGATTTCGCTACGGTTACTAGGTAATAATGACGCACACGCACTTCATTTTGTTTTCGGTTCATCTCGTAATTTTCTTCAGTTTATCATTTCGGTGCCAATATCTTCGCTACTTGGAGTGTTTACACGTTCGTTGAATTGCTCTTCAGACAAGTTATTTCTTCGTTTTACATCTGTGCTTGGACAAAGACAAACGGCTACAAATATTAATCAAATGCCGATCTTGTTGAATCTATATTTAGGTTCTTATTGTTTAGCGCTTCGTTTTGTCATTGCTTCTGCAGTGATTATTTTTTCGCAGTGGTTCTTCTTCTTGCGTCCTTCCTTTATTTGGAAATGTTTGTCCAGCTGCGTCGCATCTGCAGGTCTCGTGGTATGCAATACCAATCGCATTTGCAACACGTGTACGTACTTTTCCTACTGGATCTCCACCACGCTCTCCGGCACCAGGCCCGAGGCTTTGCGACACGTCCACTGCAACACATGAATCAAAAGGAAATCGTCATCCGCTTCCATTTATCAGATGCAATTATGTCAGGTGTTCTGCAAGAATGAAGGAGTATGTCATGCAGGTTTATTTCGATGCTCCATGGAAGGAAAAGGCTGAAATGCAGGACCTAGCATCACAGGTTGATGATCTGCAAGGCCCTTGCACTGCCTATGCTGCATGAGAGTCGTTATTTTGGCTTGGCCAAGAAGTAAAATGGACAGCTTTAGCTAGTCGTGCAATACAAATTTTCGTGTGACGCACAGGGCGCATGACACATGTGCACTATTCTGATCCTTCCAGACCCCGACATATAATTTGCAACGCATACCACCCGTCGCAGCCGCTCTTCCCCAAATTGGTTTTCGTGCCAGCGTAGGACTTCTTGCATGAGAAATCGCGTCCCGTGCCCGGCGGTGAACGCGGTCTCGAATACCGGGTGTCTTAGAATCCCGATTTCCAGGGTGGAAGACGCATGGTCGGCAGGTAGAACGTCATCCGCATCAGCAGGATCTCCATCCTGGTCTCTCGAAGATCCAGCCACCGTGGTCGTCAAATCGGGAATTTTCGGGAAGGATTCAAGAAAATGCACCAACGTGGGCACGGTGACGTCGAAATGGGAGGTGGCAGTGTGGGAAAGCCCAATAGATATGCATTGCAAAAGCACCGTGCTAATGGTAATTCTTGAATAGATCGCATCACAAATAAATTTGAGGCCGGTACGCAGTGATTTTGTGAGAAATAGAAAGGAAATTTACCTTCCTAAATTCAGCTAACAAAGTGAACTTGTCATGCGTAATTGCGATTGGCACGAATCGCTACAGCTTTTGCAGTGGGTAGTGGTCTTCGCCAGATTTTTCATTTTGTACCGGCGGTAGAGTTTCGCGACCGTCTTCATCAGCTATGAGGGTGCGCAACTTCTGCCCCTCCCCCTCATTTGTATTTTTGCATAAGCAGCAATACAAACACCAACACATACGGTGCCTGTGCATGACAAATTCATGCGCCTAGTCTAAGTGGTACTGCAACTGCTTGGGCTTCCGGAATCTGTCATGCAAACAGTCCCACAGGGACAGGGAAGCGCTCGGATTTCTTGGGGGGTTGCATGACAAACGAGGGGAACAAGGGGGAGTAGTTGTTCACTGTCGTATCAGCTGCTTTTTTTCCGTGTCCGAGAAGAGGAACCTCAAGTACAAGAACAGTGCCCGGCGTCGCACACCCGCCAGTCGCAACCCCAACGCCGGTCGCCGTGAAGAGTTTCGCCTTCGTTCTTGCCACGAAGTCACAGTAGGTGAGAAAGAGAACAGCTCCGTTTCTGGAATTTTCTGCAATGCGTTTAAACTGTCTCCGCTGTCGTAACAGCCAACCAGCGCCAGCAATGCCGCGGAGTCGGTCGTAGACACGGGGAAATCGGGGGACAGCGTGGAATACTGGCCTTGTTGAGAATTTGTCGCCGCGAGAATTTGTCGCGCTGTTCTGCTACTTGTTCGCCTCGAGGATTCGACCGTTTCGTCAGTAGAGATCGCGTCTTTCCTAGCGGTATCCTGTGGAAAAGCATCGCACTCGTATAAATGCAGGTCTTGCATTACAAATCTCGTTCCCGAGGCAAATCTGCATTACAAATTTTATTTCTCATGCTGAGGAAATTTGTAATGCATTTATACGAGTACGATACTTTTGCAGATCATAAGCGGTACTGGCTGCGAGTAGAATTTCGTCGTACATCTGCACCGCCTGCTTCCACTGTTTGCTTATGGATTGCAAAAATGTCTGGGTCTGGAAGAATGCAACTGGTGATGCTGCATTTGGACTCCAAAAAAATTTGTATTGCATGAGTAGATAAAAGGAGTATAATTTTTGCTACAAGGATAGGGCATTTGTCATGCGGAATAGGCATCAAGATGCCCTCAAAAAATATGTGATGCTAGCGCGTGCATCATAGACATCATGGCTCATGCAAGACGTGCATCACAAGTTTCAGAATCTTCCAGACCCAGGCATTTTTACAGTTGATATTGCTGTATTCTTTGCAAAAGTATCGTACCGGCATGCAGGAGAAATTTCCATTTTCTATACGGGCAGTTTTTACATCCGCATTTACAAATCTTATTTTTCATTTGGGAGATAAAATTGCTCATGCAATTATGTACTTTAGTACGATACTTTTGCAATGCGTATGTCATACTCAAACGCGAACGCAAGCAGCAGTATCAAACGCAAAAGTGTCTGGGTCTGGAAGAATGCAACTTGTAATGCGTATTTCAGAACACAGAAAAGTCTCTCATGCATACGTAGTAAAAGCTCCTACTTTTTGTCAGCAAAATAGAGGACTGTCATGCCGATTCGGCATTGCGGAAGGTTCTCGAAACCTGTGACGCTAGAGCTTCCATGCCAGACCTTCTGCGTCATGCAAAAACAGCAAGACTCTTCCAGACCCAGACATATTTGCATTTCATAAGCAGGCTCGCCTGCACCACCACCGGGTCGGACCGTGCGGTCGCCGCGTGGGAACTAGATTTCGCGACTCTCGTCGCCAGACACGTTTCTGCCAACGGTATTGCGGTGTTCGGCAGCTCCAGCTTTGCTCGTTCGCACTGCAGCAACGCCAGCGTCGCCAGTTGGAAAAGCAACCGTGCCCGGATGAGGTCATCTCCGGAGCGGCCAAAGGAGCCCGCAGAACTGGCCGCACCGCCTTGCTGGTTTTGTGATACCGCCGTATGGGAGGATGTGAAAGTAGCGGAGAATGCTGATGGGCCGCAGAGGTCCAAAGCTTCCTGCAGAAAATTTTTCACTTTGAACCATTCTTTTTCGGGTACTACCATCCTTAGCGGTTGGCGCTGATAGGACTCGTTTTTTTCCGTATCAGCAGCGCTTGGCGACGAGGATGTCACGAGCTTTCGCAGTAGCCACCCAAACGCAATTCTCGCTCGGACGACCGCAACTGGTAACGCGTTTGAATTTTCCCTCCTGGAAGAACTCGCTGCGGACGTGGAGCGACTGGTAGATGAACCCGAAATCATTTTTGGTGACAATGGTCTTCTCGCTTTTGGTGAAAAGAAAGCTGGCGCGGTGCTTAGAACCTTGTCGGTCAAAAAATCCACGTGTGCTTGTGCCGCGAGTGAGCCCGTCGACATGATAGTACTTCCCGACTGCAATGACGATGATCCGTCACCAGCAGGAGGGTCTTCGGTGCCACCACCGCTGGTCTGCGAAAATACCAGGAGGAACGCCCGGCTCGCCTGAATTTCGAAGCAGGCGTTGGTGATGAGGTCGGGGACAGGAGTAGTGCGGCTCTTTCTGATACTTGTCATCCTTTTCGCTTGCCCAGCCGCTATTCCTGCTCTCGCCGCCGCCGCGGCTATCTTTCCCTGCTCGTAGTGTTCCCGCGCGGTCTGAACTCTCTGCAGCCCGTATGCATAGCAAGTATGTGGTCTGGGTCTGGATTTGTCATGCAAAATCTGAGGGACAGCGAGCTCTGTAATGCATGAATGCGATTAGAGGCAGTTTTTTTGTCGTGCTGGAAGCCATACTTTGTCATGCTTTAAACACACGTAGAACTATGCAAGGAACCGAGGAGCAGTTGTCATGCCGTTCTGCCGTACAAGGGATGCCTCTTGCATGCAAGGACCACCGTGACAAATTGTACGCATCTTTCCACCAGAGCCAGACCCAAACATATATCTGCAATTGATAAGCCGACCGCGCAGGCAATCGCGAGGACTCTTCCGGCAACTTGCTCCTCGTGTCGTTCCCGCATCTTCGCCAACAGTCCTTTCACGGCGATTTGATACCCAAACTCGTAGTTTTGCGCCAAAAACGCCAGCTGCCCCAGCTTCAACCGCCAAATCCGGGCGGCAACAACATCGCGTTTCGCTTCCGCCAGTGACAGTTCCAGGTTCAAAACGAAAAAACTCCGCTCGAAGATGCTTGTGGACGTGGCAGCGTGTAGGGCACTGAAGGCGGAAGATGTGCTCGCTGTCGTTCATGCATGGCAAAAGTGTTGTGTTAGTTCGTATTGCATTACAAGTTTACTTTATGCTGCTCAGCTTGAAAAGTTAAAGTCAAGTTTGTCATGCTGCATCACCTTGGGAAGCAGATTTGTCATGCGTATCTGCAATATTCATTTAAGTAGTACAACGCGCAATACTAGCACGGCATACGTATTTTTGCACAGGATAGCGTCGTGTCCAAATCAATTTCCTCCACCGCAGGTAGAAAAACGATATGAATTTTTGCAAAAGTAGTATCGCACTGCCAAGCGAAAACTGCATGACAAATTTTCTCAGCATGAGAAATAAAATTCATCATGGTGCTTCACCTCGGAAAAGCAATTTGTCTTGCATGACTGCAATTATCATCTACGAGTCCGATCCTTTCGCACAGGATAATCCAGCCTCCTCACATCGAGCAGCGCGGAGAAGAGCGCGGCGGCACTCTTCGCAGTGGAACTCTCCGGCGGCTGCTCGGCTGTACCGCTCCCCCCTCCGAGCGATGCCGCTGCCTCCTTTATCTGCTCCGCGAGCAGATTTCTGTAGTTTTTCAGCACCTCTGTAGCGGCCAAGTTCGCCGTTACGGTATCAAAAGGAAAAATTCCCCCTCCCCATATCAAAACGAAGTTTCTGATGCAGGATTTGCGTACACAAATCAGCCTTGTCGTGCTGGAGAGGAGTGCAGGCCCATACTAAGCCTAAGTAGAGAGGTTTTGGCCTAGGCGTCTAGCATGGGAAACGTCTGCATTGTAGGCCCATCAGCATCACAAACCGCCTGCACGATGCTGCGGAGCTTGTGGAGTTGCCTTCTTGCAAGGCAGGCGTGATTTGTGGTCTCAAATCAGCAACACAAATTTTCGAAAACATGACTCTTCGATATGGGGAGGGGGGATTTTTGCTCTCAATATACGGAACCCGCGGTCGCGACGCGGCGGTAGCGGAGACTGGAGCTGGCCGCGGTTATTGTATCAAAAGGAAAAATTCCCCCTCCCCATATCGAAAACGAAATTTGTGATGCTGTATTTCAGTACACAAATCGACTTGTAATGCTAGAAGGCCAAGAGACGCAGCGGTGGCCTCTATAGCGGCAGGCAATTTGTCATGCTGTTTCTCCCTTCCAGCTGCCCCCTGTCATGTTGAAGATGCAAGGCTTTCTCGCGCCAACCAGCACTACAGTCCGCATCTTTTCCCTTCTAGCATGACAAAGCTGATTTGTGACCACAAATCTGCATCACAAATTTCTAGTTTGAGTATGGGGTGGGGGGATTTTTCACTTTGATATATTGCTTCGAACGGCACTACGTCCTCCACGATGTCCAAGTCTTCCGGTGAAATAAAATCGTCTTGATAATGTTTTTATCAAATGCAAAAATGTCTGGGTCTAGAAGATTTCTAGATTTGTCATGCATATTTTCCATGAGCCTTTATGTCTGTAACACATGCCGTAGCATCACAGATCTTTAGAGGGCAGCTTTGTGATACCTCTACCGCATGAGAAATGCCCTCTCCGCGTGGGACAAACCCGACCCCTCTTGCTGGTCATGCAATACAAATTTTTTTAGAATCCACAGACAGCATTACAAGTTGTGGCCTTCCAGACCCAGACATTTTTGCAGTTGATAGTTTCCGCTCTGGAACAATCCGCAAAATCGCGCCGACGCCAAAATGGTACTGCAGGGCGTGCAACAGGAGGTCTTGGGGAAGCCCGTCCGGCTTCAAAAGTTGCTTCGGGATTCCGGGAAATTTTTCCAAAACTTCGCGCACGAGCATCTCCACCCAGAAACGCTGCGTTCTCTGCGACTCTATCAAATGTAAAAATGTCTGGGTCTGGAAAATTCTGAGATTTGTCATGCATATTTCGGATCACACAAGTGGCGTCTGATGCAGGCAAAAGCATCACAGGTTTTGAGCACGCCTCATGATGCCTGTCCCGCATGAGAAACTTCCTACTTGCGTGCCAAGAAATGGACAGCTTTTGGCGCTCATGCAACACAAATTTTTGTGTGTTCCAGAGTTCGCATCACAAGTTCCAACCCTTCCAGACCCAGACATTTTTACATTTGATAGACTCGCCGATGGTGTCTTGGAAAAGCTTATTCTGAGTAAAAACATCCCCACCCCAGAGTTGTCATGCAAATCTGCATGCCAAGAATGTTTCTCATGCGGAGCTCCATGAAGCATTTCCCCATTGTGTTTTGGAGTTTGTGATGCTCAAATCAGCGTGATATGCTAGATCTGTTATGCTGCTGGAGCTAGCTAAACAGGATTACACTACGGGGCCAAATTTGTCATGCGAAACGACCAAAGCTGGTTGATTTGTCTAGCAGCTCTCCCATCTTGACTCTGGTGTGGGGATGTTTTTGCACAGGATAAAGCTGGAGGATCACGTCGTAGTAGGGGGCAACAAAGTTGTCGTCGCGGAGATTTGTTCCATTGATCTGCACCGGCGCGAGTTTTATCCTGTCGCGCAGAATCTTCTTGCACGTCCTGGCCACGGCTTCTACCGTCAACAACGTCCTGCTGTTATCCTGCGCAACAGTATCCTACTCGTAGTAATTGCAACCATGCATTACAAATCTTTTTTTAAAGGTAAATCCGCATTACAAATTTC
The DNA here is from genome assembly GCA_905178155.1 of Amoebophrya sp. A120. Lineage (NCBI taxonomy): Eukaryota > Dinophyceae > Syndiniales > Amoebophryaceae > Amoebophrya > Amoebophrya sp. A120. The sequence goes on along the minus strand of CAJINV010000022.1, from coordinate 709,114 downwards.
ATTTCTCATGCTGAGAAGATTTGTCATCGTCATGCATTTATACGAGTACAACTACAATACTTTTGCAGTTCATAGCTGTGCTGCTCTTTGCAGACGCCACAAAGCTGCCCGATATAGCGGCAATTCACGCCCCTGGCGTGCAGAAACCTGGTCAGCGTCGCAGAGCAGGTGATCTGTAATGGTATTTTTCCAGCACCAGCACTACCATCCTCTTGCACCGCGAACTCGCCGCCGCACATTCTGTCAAGGTACTCTGCGGCTTCCGCGAGTAACCGTGTCCGGACGATGCCAGAGAGTCGCCTCGCCTCCTCATTGACCCGCACCTCGTATGGGTTCTGCAAGAACTTTATCAACTGTAAAAATGTCTGGGTCTGGAAGATTACGAGATTTGTCATGCATATTTCGGATCACGCAAATGGCGTCTGATGCAGGCAAAAGCATCACAGGTTTTGAGCACGCCTCATGATGCTTGTCCCGCGTGAGAAACTTCCTACCTGCGGACCAAGAAGTGGACAGGTTTTGGCGCTCATGCAACACAAGGTTTTGCGTGTTCCAGAGTTTGCATCACAAGTTCCAACTCTTCCAGACCCAGACACTTTTACAGTTGATAAACTTCTGCTGCGCCGTTGCGTCCTCGCCACCACTTGCCAGTGATGTTCCACCACCAGCAGTACTTGCTAAATTTCCACTATCCCACGAAAAAACTGTTTCACTGTGATGATTTTGCATGATCTGCATCACAAGTTTGTTGCACAAGACACTGAAAATTTGTCATGCGCACTTCCCAAGGAAAAACAGGCCGAAAAACCCAATGCCTTGCATGTGTAGCAAGACAAATAGTTTTGTGTTTCATTTTCTGCATCACAGGTTCACAGTGAAACAGTTTTTTCTCAGGATATCCGCCGCTCAAGAACAGCTCTGGTCGCAGACGGTCCCAAAGTGAGGCTGAACTCGCGTCACGGGGAAAGAGCATTCCGACCGTGTGAAACTGTAATGCGGAAAAAGCACCACCGGGGCCTTGCGCTTCTGCCCCGGGGCTCGAGGTATTTCTGGTACGGACCAGACAGGGTTGCCGGATCTTTTCCCCGGTTTTATTTGCCGCTGTGTTCTTACCAGTTAGGTCGGCAAGGATATCAAATGTAAAAATGTCTGGGTCTGGAAGATTAGAACTTGTCATGCTAAATCTGAATGATGCAAAAATCTGTGTTGCGTGAGTACCAAAAGCTGTCCGCTTTTGACCAAGTTGGGAGGGAGTTTCTTTCTCATGCAGGAAAGGCATGCTAGAGACCTCAAAGAATCTGTCATGCTGGGTCTCGCATTCCAGACCTCATGAAACGTGGAAAACCTGCATCACAAATCTTGCATTTTTCCAGACCCAGACATTTTTGCATTTGATAAAGGAGGCGGAAACCTTGTTCGTCGTCAGCGTCGGTAGTTTCTGCGAAAATCTTGTCTTCGATCCTTTATCGCACGAAAAAAGTGTTCCACTGTAAGGATTTTGCAAGTTTTGCATCACAAGTTTGCTCTACATCACAGAGGAAATTTGCCATGCGAGATTCCCAAGGGAAAAGACGCCGAAAAATCCACTGTCTTGCATGTGTAACAAGACCAACACTTCTCAGATACATTTTCTGCATTACAAGTCTACAGTGAAACTGTTTTTTCTTGCGATATCCTTTTCACCTCCTGCATTACAAGCTGCGCAGAACTGCCCGCATTCCGAGGGATCGGGAAGGGAACGAGTAACACTTGCGGCAACTCCGGTTTCGGGCGCACGTGGACTAGCACCTGCCCGCTCGTGTAGACGTTGCAACACAAGGTCGGAACGAGAGTTTCGCACTCACACTTTGCGATCAGCTCGTTCAGAAATTGATGGGTTTTCACTTCGTGGCCGTACCTTCTCCTCGCTTCCTGCTCCGTAATGCCCTGCTGCTTGCTGCCCTTGGAGTATGCTTTTCAAATATGCCAGGGCCGGGGGGCTTTCGACTGATACAAGGACCGCGCCGGCCATGGTTTTTTGAATGGTTGCCAGGCTGGCCGGGGCATTTGCATAACCGCTAGCGGCCTGCCCCGAACGTCGAAAACGGGCCCGCCTGGGCGAGGGCTTCGCTTGTTGCATGGCCCGCGGGGGGCGCCCTCTTCCGCGCCTCAACAATCGGCCCGGCCAAGCCCGGCAGGGGTTTTTGTGGTTGTAACTCCCGCCCCAACGCGCTCCGCGGGTAGGGGTCCTTGGTTTGGGAAATACGAACCAACGGCCACGCTTCTCCCGGCGAGGAATGAAAAGAGACGAGATAGACACAAGCAGGCGGCTCTTTGGTTTCTGGTCACTCGGCAAGAACAAACTTCGGCCGCAAGAGTAACCGCATGAGGGCGCGGGTTTTCACTTTTCAAAAGTCGACGCACGGGCACAGCGCTCCACTGTTTGTTTTTGGACGCACGTCACGCACTAAATGCGTCCTGGCTCAAATCCGGCTGGTCCGGGATGGGGGCGCCGCAGCCTGAGGAACTTCCCCGGACTGCTTTCCAGTGCCTCCCTTGGCTCCTCAGCTCTTGCGCTTCCGCATTGCTCGTTGTTCAATTGACACTGCTATGGGCCAAGGCTTACGCCACGGGAGCACAACCTTCAGAAGAAAAAAAAGAATCCGCGCTGTGTCTGTTCTTGGAAAAGGAAAGGGCGAGGATCTGAACCCGCGCCACCGCCGGGGGGATAGCTCAGAGACACACGGGAGCGAGGAGCGCCACAGATTACACAGACCGGACACCGGCGCGAAGGATGCAGTCGGCCTACGTGCCCTACCTAGGCACCAAAAATTGGCCCGGCTCGGTGCTAGCGGACGAGGTCCGCCCCCCCCCCCCCCGCGTCTCCGGCGCGGTTTATCGACATCCTCCGGCGGCCTTGCTCCATATTTTCCGGCGGAGGTTCTCGACCTCCTCCCGCGTCATGTCTCGGCCTCTTCAGGCGAGGTCTTCCGATCTCTTCCCGCGAGAGTTCTCGGGCTCCCTTGGCGAGGTTTCTCGATCTCTCCCGGCGACCTTGCTTGCTCCATATCTTCCGGCGAGAGTCCTCGAGCTCTTCCCGCGCCCTTTCTCGATCTCTTCCGGCGCTCTGCCTCCATCTCTTCCCGCGTCATGTCTCGATCTCTTCCGGCGAGATTTCTCGATCTCTTCCGGCGAGAATTCTCGATCTCTTCCCGCGTCATGTCTCGATCTCTTCCGGCGAGATTTCTCGATCTCTTCCGGCGAGAATTCTCGATCTCTTCCCGCGTCATGTCTCGATCTCTTCCGGCGAGATTTCTCGATCTCTTCCGGCGAGAATTCTCGATCTCTTCCCGCGTCATGTCTCGATCTCTTCCGGCGAGATTTCTCGATCTCTTCCGGCGAGAATTCTCGATCTCTTCCCGCGTCATGTCTCGATCTCTTCCGGCGAGATTTCTCGATCTCTTCCGGCGAGAATTCTCGATCTCTTCCCGCGTCATGTCTCGATCTCTTCCGGCGAGATTTCTCGATCTCTTCCGGCGAGAATTCTCGATCTCTTCCCGCGTCATGTCTCGATCTCTTCCGGCGAGATTTCTCGATCTCTTCCGGCGAGAATTCTCGATCTCTTCCCGCGTCATGTCTCGATCTCTTCCGGCGAGATTTCTCGATCTCTTCCGGCGAGAATTCTCGATCTCTTCCCGCGTCATGTCTCGATCTCTTCCGGCGAGATTTCTCGATCTCTTCCGGCGAGAATTCTCGATCTCTTCCCGCGTCATGTCTCGATCTCTTCCGGCGAGATTTCTCGATCTCTTCCGGCGAGAATTCTCGATCTCTTCCCGCGTCATGTCTCGATCTCTTCCGGCGAGATTTCTCGATCTCTTCCGGCGAGAATTCTCGATCTCTTCCCGCGTCATGTCTCGATCTCTTCCGGCGAGATTTCTCGATCTCTTCCGGCGAGAATTCTCGATCTCTTCCCGCGTCATGTCTCGATCTCTTCCGGCGAGATTTCTCGATCTCTTCCGGCGAGAATTCTCGATCTCTTCCCGCGTCATGTCTCGATCTCTTCCGGCGAGATTTCTCGATCTCTTCCGGCGAGAATTCTCGATCTCTTCCCGCGTCATGTCTCGATCTCTTCCGGCGAGATTTCTCGATCTCTTCCGGCGAGAATTCTCGATCTCTTCCCGCGTCATGTCTCGATCTCTTCCGGCGAGATTTCTCGATCTCTTCCGGCGAGAATTCTCGATCTCTTCCCGCGTCATGTCTCGATCTCTTCCGGCGAGATTTCTCGATCTCTTCCGGCGAGAATTCTCGATCTCTTCCCGCGTCATGTCTCGATCTCTTCCGGCGAGATTTCTCGATCTCTTCCGGCGAGAATTCTCGATCTCTTCCCGCGTCATGTCTCGATCTCTTCCGGCGAGATTTCTCGATCTCTTCCGGCGAGAATTCTCGATCTCTTCCCGCGTCATGTCTCGATCTCTTCCGGCGAGATTTCTCGATCTCTTCCGGCGAGAATTCTCGATCTCTTCCCGCGTCATGTCTCGATCTCTTCCGGCGAGATTTCTCGATCTCTTCCGGCGAGAATTCTCGATCTCTTCCCGCGTCATGTCTCGATCTCTTCCGGCGAGATTTCTCGATCTCTTCCGGCGAGAATTCTCGATCTCTTCCCGCGTCATGTCTCGATCTCTTCCGGCGAGATTTCTCGATCTCTTCCGGCGAGAATTCTCGATCTCTTCCCGCGTCATGTCTCGATCTCTTCCGGCGAGATTTCTCGATCTCTTCCGGCGAGAATTCTCGATCTCTTCCCGCGTCATGTCTCGATCTCTTCCGGCGAGATTTCTCGATCTCTTCCGGCGAGAATTCTCGATCTCTTCCCGCGTCATGTCTCGATCTCTTCCGGCGAGATTTCTCGATCTCTTCCGGCGAGAATTCTCGATCTCTTCCCGCGTCATGTCTCGATCTCTTCCGGCGAGATTTCTCGATCTCTTCCGGCGAGAATTCTCGATCTCTTCCCGCGTCATGTCTCGATCTCTTCCGGCGAGATTTCTCGATCTCTTCCGGCGAGAATTCTCGATCTCTTCCCGCGTCATGTCTCGATCTCTTCCGGCGAGATTTCTCGATCTCTTCCGGCGAGAATTCTCGATCTCTTCCCGCGTCATGTCTCGATCTCTTCCGGCGAGATTTCTCGATCTCTTCCGGCGAGAATTCTCGATCTCTTCCCGCGTCATGTCTCGATCTCTTCCGGCGAGATTTCTCGATCTCTTCCGGCGAGAATTCTCGATCTCTTCCCGCGTCATGTCTCGATCTCTTCCGGCGAGATTTCTCGATCTCTTCCGGCGAGAATTCTCGATCTCTTCCCGCGTCATGTCTCGATCTCTTCCGGCGAGATTTCTCGATCTCTTCCGGCGAGAATTCTCGATCTCTTCCCGCGTCATGTCTCGATCTCTTCCGGCGAGATTTCTCGATCTCTTCCGGCGAGAATTCTCGATCTCTTCCCGCGTCATGTCTCGATCTCTTCCGGCGAGATTTCTCGATCTCTTCCGGCGAGAATTCTCGATCTCTTCCCGCGTCATGTCTCGATCTCTTCCGGCGAGATTTCTCGATCTCTTCCGGCGAGAATTCTCGATCTCTTCCCGCGTCATGTCTCGATCTCTTCCGGCGAGATTTCTCGATCTCTTCCGGCGAGAATTCTCGATCTCTTCCCGCGTCATGTCTCGATCTCTTCCGGCGAGATTTCTCGATCTCTTCCGGCGAGAATTCTCGATCTCTTCCCGCGTCATGTCTCGATCTCTTCCGGCGAGATTTCTCGATCTCTTCCGGCGAGAATTCTCGATCTCTTCCCGCGTCATGTCTCGATCTCTTCCGGCGAGATTTCTCGATCTCTTCCGGCGAGAATTCTCGATCTCTTCCCGCGTCATGTCTCGATCTCTTCCGGCGAGATTTCTCGATCTCTTCCGGCGAGAATTCTCGATCTCTTCCCGCGTCATGTCTCGATCTCTTCCGGCGAGATTTCTCGATCTCTTCCGGCGAGAATTCTCGATCTCTTCCCGCGTCATGTCTCGATCTCTTCCGGCGAGATTTCTCGATCTCTTCCGGCGAGAATTCTCGATCTCTTCCCGCGTCATGTCTCGATCTCTTCCGGCGAGATTTCTCGATCTCTTCCGGCGAGAATTCTCGATCTCTTCCCGCGTCATGTCTCGATCTCTTCCGGCGAGATTTCTCGATCTCTTCCGGCGAGAATTCTCGATCTCTTCCCGCGTCATGTCTCGATCTCTTCCGGCGAGATTTCTCGATCTCTTCCGGCGAGAATTCTCGATCTCCTCCGGCGACCTTGCTCCACCTCTTTCGGCGAGAACTCTCGATCTCTTCCCTCGTCGTGTCTCGATCTCTTCCGGCGAGATTTCTCGATCTCTTCCGGCGAGATTGCTGGATCTCTTCCGGCGAGATTTCTCACTCGATCACTCGATCGCTTCCGGCGAGAGTTCTCGAGCTCTTCGCGCGTCGTGTCTCGATCTCTTCCGGCGAGGTTTCTCGATCTCTTTCGGCGAGATTTCTCCAACTCTTCCGGGGAGGATTCTCGATCTCTTCCCGCGGCATGTCCCCAGCGCCCCCAAACCAGGGCAGCGGCCTCCCTTTAATACGCTTCCCCACCCTTACTTTGCCGGCCTGCTTGTTTGCGGCGGGGCGAAGGGGGTACGAAGGTGAAAAGCCAACGCGCCCCAGCCAGAGCAGCGGCCCGGAGTAGGCTTCTCCAACCTTTGCCGGCCTGTTTGTTTGCGGCGAGGCGAAGGGAATGCGGACAACCAGCGCCCCCAAAGCAGGTCGACGGCCCTGCGTAGGCTTTCCCATTCCTTTCTGGCTTGTTTATTTGCGTCGGGGCGGAGGAAATGCAGCAGCCTTGGGTAGGCTATCCCAGCCTTTGCTGGCTTGTTTGTTTGCGGCGTGGCGAAGGCCATTCATATGTTGCGCAGCGTGACTAACTATTATCTTCATGCAACATGGATAAAGATAAACAGCCTTGATCTTACTTCCCCCAGCCTCCTGACATATTTACAACTCGTAAGACGACTATGAGAACCAAGCCCCTCTTGTGCTGTGGAAAAACGCCCTGACAGCTACTTCATATAGGGAACTCTGCGATCATCATCATACTCACCAGAGACGAGTGCCCACGTATAACAAAGTTGGATCCTCAGCCTAGTCACGCTTACTAATTCCGCTGGCCGCATCACTAAGCTATTGCACTGCACTGATTGCACTTCGAGAGCGAGAAACTTTACTGGCACAGCAGCACGTCATAGGGCCGTAAAATTTCCCATGGCGTGGATAAGCAAATTTTTGTGCGTGGACGATTTTGCACAGCATACCTGCCCGTGAACGTGATATCGTCTTCAAACATGGCGAGCCCGGTGGCCTTGTTGCTCATCCGGTTCCACTCCGATTTGTAATTCTGCATCAGAGATCTGGTCTGCGATGCGCCCTGCGCATAAGACGTATTCGCCTGATGTAATTTCTTGTTGTACACAAACTCGTCCCCCAACGCATTAGCCGCAACCACTGCAGCTTCCGTGAATTTCGCAACCGTGTATGCGTTGCAAATATGTCTGCGTCCTCTGGAAAATTGCAACTTGTGATGCGAAATCTCCATCACAAAAAAATCTGCGTTGCATGAGCACCAAAAGCTGCCAACTGCTTGTTAGACGAACGAGGGGGATTTCTCTCTGTGCGCATTTTTCCAGACGATGTGTGTGGTTCGCGAAATTCATATACAAATCTCGCAATGAATCTTCCAGAGGGCCCTGGCATATTTGCGATTGATACCGTGTGAAGGAAATCAATATCGGACTGGAAGTTGCTAGTTCCCGAGCTGTCTCCACGCGTGGCCGCCGTGACCTTTCGCAGATACTGCTCTTGGTAGAAAGCTTCCCAGCTGATCGTCGCGTGAACGACGTTAGTTTGCCAGTAGTCCGACTCTGGTCCGAACATGGGCACCGGCGTGTTCGAAAAAAGTTCGAAAACCGTTTTCCGGATTGACACTTCTGGTCGCTCCATTCGCGGCGTAGATTCCTTGGACTCTGGCGCGCTGAGTGCCTTCGAAGCAGCAGACTCCGCTTTCATCAGCTTGTGGCCGCGGTTAGGTTGCATACGTGACACATCATCATCATCTTCTGCGACGAACACGGTATTTGCATCGCGACCTCGTTCTCCCGCTGTACTAATAATCTGCTTCCTCAGCAGCTCCGTCTGCTTCTCGCTCGGCAGTATGACGCAGCGCTGGGCCTGCGTGGCAGGCATAACCTGGTCGGCAACGTACTCCCTTGTCCACAGGCTGAGCAAGTCGTCCAGCTGGTCTGCGGTCGTTTCTTCTTCGAGAACTTGCTTGCTCTCGGCGAAACTTATCTTCCCGCCGCCGAAGCTGTGGGCTCTTACCAACTGGAGGAAGTGCGTATCCTGTGCAAAAGTATCGTACTCGTATAAATGCATTACAAATTTCCTCAGCATGAGAAATAAAATTTGTACTGCAGATTTCCCTTGGAAACAAGATTTGTTAAATGCAAGACTTGCATTTGTACGAGTACGATACTTTTGCACAGGATAGTGCGCGAGCACCTGCTGGGGAATGATATCAATTGCAAATATGTCTGGATCTGAAAGAAGGCAACTTGTCATGCTAATTCTGGATAGTGCAAAAATCTGTGTTGCATGATTACCAAAAGCTGTCCACTTTTGACCAAGCTGAGAGGGAATTTCTCATGCAGACGAGGCATGATAGAGGTCGGGAAGAATCTGTCATGCTGGGTCATGTATGACAGACCTCACGCGTGTTGGACAACCTGCATGACAAGTCTTCCAACCTTCCAGACCCAGACATATTTGCATTTGATAAATGAAGAGGGCGAGCAACACCTGTCGCTGCATGGGGTTCTTGACCAACAGTGCAGACTTGTCCAGTGCAAAAGCATCGTAGCAATCGCCATCATGAATGACAAATCTGGTTTCTTGGCTGATTCACCATGATAAATTTCATTTCTCATGCTGAGAAAAATTTGTTATGCATTTACTTCTACTAAACTAGTACAATACTTTTGCAACTCATAAGACTGCCCCGTGCGTGTTTCCTGCATCACGGTAAACTCGGTATCCTCCACCACAGCTTCGAAAGGGAGCGGGGCCGCCGTGTCGGCTTGCCGTTTCTCCCTCGCTGCTTTGTCCAGGTAGTCACAGGAAAAAAGGAAGTATTTCTGACCTTGTTGCAGAGGTCCACCTCCAGCCGCGGAGGAATTCTCCAGGGTGCCGGTAGTGTCCGTCACCGCGAGCAGGCCAATTTGCACGCGGGTTGTCACCCTCCCTTCCACGAGCCGGGCCATGCACGTCGTAAAGATCGGCGCCTGCTTTTTGGCGCGTTTGGGAACATGGGCGGAATTTCCGCCCGAGGAAATTTGGTGTGCGGGGTTGGAGAGTTCTGCATTGCCATTGGCTCGCCGGTTCCCGAGCTTGAGCAGGTGCGTGACGGTTTGCAGCGCTTGCGCCCGGGCAAGTGGGTCTGCCTGCTTGGGTGAGGCGCCGAACAGCACACCGGTCGGTACTGCTGCCACCAATTCTGGGAACGTCAAGTACGACTGCAGTTTTTCCGAGTATATTTTCGCGGTCCCAGGCGATGCCGTTGTCGACCCGAGTAGAAGTGCGGTCATATTTGAAGCGCCGGGAGCAGCTCCACCTCCAGCTGAGAGCCCGAAGCAGGGAAGAAACACGTATCCTGCGCAAAAGTATCGTATTCGTATTCATTGCAGTCATGCATCACAAATCTTTTTCTTAAAGGTAAATCAGCATGACAAATTTGATTTCTCACGCTGAGGAAATTTGTATATGCATTTATACGAGTACGATACTTTTGCAATTCATAACACGTCAAAGAACAGATCGAGAACTGAGTGCAAAAACTCGTAACCGCTAGTCGGATACGGCGAGGCAATCCCGTCTGAAGATCCCACCACGGCGCCGCCGTATCAACTGTAAGAATGTCTGGGTCTCGAGGAATCCAACTTGTCATGCTGATTTTGGATTCGAAAAAAATCTGTGTTGCATGAGCAGCAAAGAGAGTCCGAGTTTTGCTACACGGAAAGAGTATTTGTCATGCGGTATAGGATTCAGGAAGCCCTCACAAAATGTGTGATGCTAGGGCATGCATCACAGACATCAGGAGTCATGCAAAATGTGCATGACAAACCTGGCAATCTTCCAGACCCAGACATTTTTACAGTTGATACGCCGCTCGTTGCGTCAAAGTTCGTGTGTAAGAGTTCCGCGACCACGAGAATCGGGTAACCGTCTCGAATGCAAATATGTCTTGGTCTGGAAGAAGTCGGAGATTTGTCATGCTACTGCTGCTGCATTTCATTTCCCGGAGGTCTCGAATGCACGCAGAGCATTTACAAATTCTTGAGATGCTTTTGCTTACTCATGCCTGGCCCACATGATAAATATCCATTCGAGACAAAAATCGGACATCCTTTGCTCGGCATGCAATACAGATTTTTGCCTGTTCCAGAATCCGCATCACAAGTTTGCAGCCTTTCAGACTCAGACATATTTGATGCAATGCATAACTCGGTCTCTTCCTCGATCACGTTCACATACGTGCCATCGTCATCGTCGCCACTGTATCCTGTGCAAAAGTATCGCACTCGTATTGCAATCATGCATTACAAAGTTTTTTCTCAAGGTAAGTCAGCATTACAAATTTTATCTCTCATGCTGAGGGAATTTGTCATGCATTTGTACGAGTACGATACTTTGGCAGTTGATACACTGGCCTCCTGTCCGCCTGTACCAAAGTCGCCGTCACGTAGGTGCTGCTGGTTCAGCTTCATCAGAACCGGCAGCAAAGACGCCCAGAGTGCCTCCGCCTGCAGCTGCACTAAGGTGGATGTCGCGCCAGCGGCGGAACTACCCGGGTTTGGTGCTCCTCGAGCTGCTGCCCTCCCCGCGCCCATCTGGTAGTTGCCCATCAACGCCGCTAGCATATTCACGAAATCCATCTGCCGCCACATGGAAATTTCCGCTTGCTTTTCGATAACAGTTTGCTTGTCCAAGGGGGTGACGTTGTAGTGCGGGTTATTGTTGTTCCCGTGCTCTGTCTATGCATTGCAAAAGTATCGTACTCGTATAAATGCATTACAAATCCAGCATGAAAATCAAATTTGTAATGCGGATTACCCAAGAGAAAAAAGTTTGTAATGCATGATTGCAATACGAGTACGATAATTTTGGACAGGATACTGTCAAAGCCAGGATGTGCTCCACCGTGTGCTTCGTCTCATCGTCCTCGTCATACGCCTATCAAATCCAAAAATGTCTAGGTCTGGAAGGTTGGAACTTGTGATGCTGTCTCTGGATTCTAAAAAAATTTGTATTGCATGACCAGCAAGAGGCCTCCATTTTGTCCTACGCGGAGAGGGCATTTCTCATGCAGTAGAGGTATCGGAAAGCCCTCTAAAAATCTGTGATGCTACGGCATGCATCACAGACATCATGGCTCATGGAAAATATGCATGACAAATCTCGAAATCTTCCTGACCCAGACATTTTTGCATTTGATAACGCCAGGGCGCCGGTCAACCGCTGCCTTTGTTGAAAGGCGCGTTTCACAAAAAGAAGCGCAGCACAGGTGTCGGCGATAGACCTTGCGGCGATCGTGTTTTCGCGAGCGGATGTATTGCGAGGAAAACTCCCCCGTCCCCATACCAAAAAGGGGCACTACTGAAAATTTGTGATGCTGATTTGTGGCCATAAATCGCCCCCGTATTGCAAGAGGGCAAAGGCAGAGAATCAGCTCTGTTCTGCAGGCACTTTGTAATGCTGTATCGCCCACAGAGGATATGCCTGCCTTGCTGGGGCCCTACAGCAAAACGCCCCTACTCAGGCACTGCATCTGCCTGCAGTCCTCTACTGCTAAACAGATTGGATTTGTGTACACAAATACCGCATCACAGATTTCCGTTCTGATTTGGGGAGGGGGGATTTTTCACTCTGATAGGATGGCGAATCTGTTTTGCCGAACAGCTTCTCCTGCACCGCGGCCGAGAGATGGAATCAAAATGAAAAATCCCCCCTCCCCATATCGAAACGGAATTTCTGATGCTGGACTTGTGTACACGAATCAGCTTCGTATTGCAGAGAGGCATTGCGGCCAGATCCGCAGGCTAGGTAGGGGCGTATGGGTCTAGTTCTTCAGCATGGCTAACGGCCCCCCTTTAGGCCCAACAGCATGACAAATCGCTTCCATAACGGGGCGGAAGCTTCTGCCATTGTCTTCTTGCAAGACAAATGTGATTTGTGACCTCAAATCAGCAACACAAATTTCCGGAAGCATGCCGTTTCGATATGGGGAGGGGGAATTTTTCCTTCTGATAGATGAAAGTTGGTGTTTATCGCCGTTGGGTTCAAATATCCAATGTGAATAAGTAAATTCGCCGAGTCTACTTCAATTTGTCATGCGTGGAATACAAGGTTTACGTTTAGGTTTTGCTACTGCATCCCTCGTAGGACTTCTTGCAAAAATGCAAATTCATTTTTGCGAAGATGATCATGTTGTCTCATGGGATATTGTGAGGCCCATCAGCAAATCGTGGAAGTCAAAAAAGCTGTAGACTTTCGTGTGGGATGAATTCATACGAAATGCAAATATGTCTGGGTCTGGAAGAGTGTAAACTTGTCATGTAAGTTTTTCATGACCCATGAGGTCTGGAATGCGGGACCTAGCATGACGGAGTCTGTGAGGTCTCCCGCATGCCTCTCCTGCACGAGAAACTCCATCCAAACTTGGTCGAAAGTGGACAGCCTTTGGCACTCATGCAACACAGATTTCTGCATGATTCGGATTGAGCATGACAAGTTGCAATGTTCCAGACCCAGACATTTTTGCAATCCATAATTCAGGACCTCCCCCGCCCCCGCCACAGGTCTCGACCCGTCAGAAAGCTTGTCCAGAAACTCAGCAACCTCCGCAGCTGTCAGTGCGTATCCAGCACTTCCTCCCGCTTGGAGGAAGAGGGAGAACAAGATCCGCAGGTAGGGAAAGAAGTTCACCACGGGCTTGCCAGGAATTGGGTTCTGCCCGTTGTACATTGCGCTACGGCCAGCTTGCGTGTGAGCTTGCCGTAAATCCGCTGTGCTGAACTGCAGAAACTCGTGAAAAGATATTTTCACTTTAACGTTGACCCCTTGTTGCTGAATGCTTGGCGCGGCGCGGCGTGTCGTCCCCGGGACCACACTCTCGTGCGCAAACCCCTATGCACTGCAATAATATGATCGCACTCGTACTGATCGCATTTATGCATCATGTAAATTTTTCTGTCAAGTTAAATCCGCATTACAAATTTCATTTTTCATGATGAGGGAATTTGTCTTGCAATGTATAGGTATACTAGTACGATACTTTTGCAGTGCATAACCCCATCCTGGCAGCGATTTCATAGATGTTCTTGACCTCCAAAAACTGCTTCTCCAACGCTTCGGCCTTTGCGTTCTCCGACCCGTCAATCGTGACCAGAAATCGGTAGAGCAGTCGCCAAAAATGCTCTCCGGGTTTCGGGTTGACCGCCAGGGAGACAATGTCGAGAGAGGAGGTTGGATATGAATTGCAAATATGCAAGTCTGGAAACATTGAACTTGTAATGCAAGTCCGACATTCCTGTAATTGTAAAATCTGTATTGCATGACTAACAAAACGAGGCCTCCTACAAAAGCGCAGTTTCTCATGCGCACTGCGCATGAGAAAGTGTTCGGCAAAAGTGTCAGGCTTGGGTGCACTCGGAAGGATTTTAGTCATGCACATTTCAGCATCACAAGTTTCCAGACCCAGACATTATATTTGCAGTTGATATTGGAGCGCCCTTCGGAAAAAGTTTCTTGCACTGCTCCGTCCAGCTGGTGTTATCGGCAAACTGCTCCAATACTGGGTAGTGCTGCGCCAAATTCACGTGCGCTGACTCCGACGTAATTCCGGATTTGGGTTTGTAATGCGCATGCGAGCTCCATCAGGTTTAACAACTTCGCATAATTTTCGCCTTTTCTAGAGTAGGCTAGTAGAAGGCAAAAGTTCCTTGATAGATGATTCGGCACAAACATGCCTTGACGATTCGGCACAAAGCAGAGAAAGCCGATTGTGCGCTCCCTATTTACAGTCAGACAACGAACAAGAGCTGCGCGGCGCAGCCTTTTCGGCCTCACGGTTGCAGCGCTTGTGGCCTAAAAAAGTCCTACTTTCGGGTCAAGAAATAAAAAACGAGCTAAACACGGAGCGCTCTAGCTGCTCATGGGAAAAAATGAACAATGCGCGCTCGTCCACTGTCCGCCCTACACCTACTCGCGGAACAGCGTGCGTGCTGTTTCTTTTGTTGGTGTAATTTTATTCTTTGTTCAAATTTTGGGCACAGAAGCTCTCGCAAGTGCAGGGGATAAATACGGGAATGCTATCAAACCTGATAAATGCCAAAACTCGGCTATCAAGAAGAAAAATCCCCCCTCCCCATATCAAAACGGAAATCTGTGATGCAGATTTGTGGTCACAGATCAGCTTTGTCATGCTAGAACGAAAAAGATGCGGACTGTAGTGCTAGGCTGCGCGGGAAAGCCTGGCATTCTCAGCATGACACGAGGCAGCTGCAAATGGGAAACAGCATGACAAATCGCTTGCAAACGAGGCCACAACTGCGCCCCTTTGTCTTCTAGCAATACAAGTTGATTTGTGTACATGTACTCAAATACAGCACCACAGATTTCGCTTTCGATATGGGGAGGGGCGGTTTTTCCTTTTGATATCGGCCCACTTCATGTTCAGCCCCACCACCGTTCCGACGCCCGGGTTTCGCCCTCTCTTTCCCTGGAAGGGTCGCGGGACTGCGAACGCGCTATTTTCGCCCGCTAGGTGTGGGAGAGACACCCGTATCAAAAGGAAGAATCCCCCCTCCCAATATCAAGACGGAACTTCCTATGCTGGATGTGGATACACAAATCGCGTTTGTCTTGCAGCAGAGGACTGCAGGCATATGCAAAGCCTGAGGCGAGAGGTTTTGACGTAGGTGCCTAGCACGACAAACGTCTGCGCTGTAGGCCCAACAGCATCACAAACCGCCTAAACCGTGCGGCGGACTCTCTAGATTTGCCTTCTTGCAAAACAAACAGGATCATTTGTGGTCACAAATCTGCATCACAAATTTTCAGGCGCGTGCGTGTTCAATATGGGGAGGGGGGATTTTTCCTTACGATAACCCGGTAGAGATTTTTCACCGTGTCCTGCAGCTGTGCGTGCGTTTGCCCGAGGATCGCAGCCTCGATTCTGTCTTTGAAAAGGAGGTAGAGCTTCAGGTAGGACTTCAGGGCGAAGAGTGTCATGTGCCCGTGGTCTTCCTGGTGCTGGAGCGTGAACTGCCCATATGCTATCGTGGCGTAACATCTTCTATCGGGGCCTAAATCGTGTACGTGTAAGTATGTTGCGTTCCTGCATTTTTTGGCGTAGAGGATACAACACAGACAACTCTGCAAAACGACCTGCAAATTTACAGACTCATATTGCGTTTTTTACTTGCTTGCTTGGCAACAAAACGGCATTTAGTACAAATTCCGTAGATTAAAAAACCGATTTGGCCCTAATACGACGGTTTTTTTTAATCTGGTATTCGAGGTTACTGTTCCAGAATGCAACAGGTTGTCCATAATGACCGCGAAGTGTTCTATGGTGACGCAAGGTTCGTCCGCCGTCTCATCGCCCAGTAGATTGAGAAACCCATGTATGCAAGAAAAAAACTGTGTAAGTGTAAGTCTGTGATGCAGGAAATGCTAAAGCTGTTACACTTGTCATGCTAGAGGTGCGTCAGAGGCCACTTTCATACGTGTTTCCACTGATACTAGCTGCCCATGACAGGTTTTGTTCCCTGTAATGCAAAACGAATTTGTAATGCTGATCTTCCTACAAAGAAAGTTCCACTTCTTACAGAGTTTTTTTCCTGGATACCATGCACGTCATCCACAATCTCCTGCACTGCGGTGTGCTTCGTTGCGTGCTTCCCGTCGCCAGCCGTACCACTTTTCTCGGCCTGTTGGTACCTCCCCGCGACGAACAAATTGTTGACAAAGTCGTGAATAGTCAACGTCTGCTCGTGCAGTGTTTCCAGTGCCTTAGCCCCTGCGGCAGCTGTGTTTGCCGACTTCAAGGCGTGGAAGAGCTCAGTGTAGACCGGATCCATTTTTTCGTGCGGGAGAGCAGGAGAATTGGACTGGCGTAATAAATGCAGCGACGACCCCCGCCATGGTGGGGAGCAAGCTCGGCTGAAAAGGCCAATCTGCGGGATTCCCCCTGCAGCTGTGCCAACCGTACCAGCATATGCATTTTCGCAAAAGTATCGCATTATAGCATCCATATCATGATAAATCTCCTTTCCGAAATAAGTTTGATTTTGTCATGCAGGTTCAGATATACAGCTACAGCCATACCTGTTCTCGTAGTTTTTCTTGATGCACACTTACAATATACAATTAGCACAAGCACGATACTTCTTTTGCACACGATACAACAACAGAATTGTAGAGCATCGCATGGTCCCCTCCTGCAGCCGCCGAAAAATCCGTAAAGAGCACTTCCAAAAAATCTTATTCTGTGCAAAAGTATCGTACTCGTATTGCACTCATGCATTACAAATCTTTTTCTTAAGGTAGATCCGCATTACAGATTTTATCTCTCATGCTGTGGAAATTTGTAATGCATTTATACGAGTACGATAGTACTTTTGCAGTTCATAAGTCTGGAAAATTCACAATGTCGTGGTAGCGCGGAATTGATGCGAGCGTGGTGCTCATCGCGGTCTTGCTGGCATTTGGCGTGATGTAGTACTTCCGCCGGTTGGTTCTTGCACGCTGTAGGGCAGAAGAAGATCCACCGCGTGATCCGTCGTCTCCTGTCGTGACCACGCCGTATTTCCGCAACAAATAGACCTCTTTCTCTTTCGAAATCTGGAACAGGTCCAGCAAATCGAACTGTCCCTCGCGCTATCAAATGTAAAACTGTCTGGGTCTGGAAGGTTGGAACTTGTAATGCTAACTTTCCATACCTAGAAAATCTGTATTGCGTGACCAACAAAAGTCGCAGCCTCTTTTGTCATGCAAAAACGCAGCTTCTCATGCGGATTCCCTATGAGAAAGCGTTTTGGGAAACTGTCATGCCGGACTGCATTCGAAAGTGTTTTCATCATGCACATTTTAGCATCACAAGTTTCCAGACCCAGACATTTTTACATCTGATACGCGCTTCGCCTTCTTGTCGTCGCTGGCGGTTTGTTGCCGGATCTTGACGAATTTCCGTTCTCTATCCTGAGTAAAAACCTACCCACACCAGAGTTGTAATGCAGATTTGCAAAGACAGGAAGACTTGTAATGCGCATCCCCATGAGAGCCATTTCCAATCCTGTTTTGGAATTTGTAATGCTGTAAACAGGATGAGCAGATGGATTTCTGATGCGGCTGGCCTTGCGAACCTGGCCTACACTACGGACTGCAACCTGTGATGCGTGACTCCCAAAAGTTCTAGGTTTGTGTTGCAAAATCCCCATCTTCACTCTGGTGTGGGGATGTTTTTACTCAGGATATTCCCAGTCCTGCACATTGTAGATGAAGGCGACGGTGAGGAACAAAAGTTGCTGGCCAACCCGCTCCAGCAGCTCCACCATCGGGTTCTTTCCGACTTTGATGTCATCGTGCTGATCCGCACTACATCGTCGCAGCAGTACCTCGTCCAATCTTGGTATCCTGTCCGCTGGTATCAACTGTAAAAATGTCTGGGTCTGATGGAATCCAACTTGTCATGCTGATTTTGGATTCTAAAAAATCCGTATTGCATGAGCAGCAAAGAGAGTCCAAATTTTGCAGCACGGAAAGGGCATTTGTCATGCGGAATAGGCATCAGAAAGCCCTCGCAAAATCTGTGATGCTAGGGCATGCATCACTGACTTGAGGAGTCATGCAAAATATGCATGACAAGCCCGGCAATCTTCCAGACCCAGACATTTTTACATTTGATAGCTGGGACGGGCGCACAGAGCAGTGCGTAAAAATCCGGAAAGGTATCAAATGCAAAAATGTCTGGGTCTGGAAGATTGCGAGATTTGTCATGCCTGTCTGGCATGACCAAAAAGTTTGTGATGCGTGTCCAAGAAGAGACCCGTTTGCCTGGCATGCAAAAACGCAGTTTGTCATGCGAAAAACGCAACACTAAGAGGCAAAGATATTTCTCATGCTTGGCTGTGCATTACAGAGCATTCGCTAATCCCAACACAGCATTACAAGTTTCTAGACCCAGACATATTTGCATTTGATAAAAGGAGAGGTAGGACAGCGTCGTGGTCGCGGAGTCATCTGCTGCTGCAGCGATCGTTGTATGACCTGAAGAATCGACGACCGCTTTCAGGAGCGTTGGCACGTGTAGGAGATGCAGATACTTGTTCTCGGCGGAGTCCACCTTGGCAGCTTTGGCTCCAGGCTGGCCGTCATCTTCCTGTTCTTCTTCCTCCTCTTCAGAATCGGCATCTACGATGAGGATTTTTCGCTTCGCTTGAAGCACCAGGATGTCCCGTGTAAAACCTATCTGCTCACGATCACGAACTCCTTCAATTTCAATTTGTTATGCGATAATTGCACATGAAGAGGAAGAATTGTATGTGTGTCGGGTATAATGATTTTGCGTTTCATGCATGACAAATTGAAGGTCTGATGCATCTCTATGCATGACAAGTTTTACATCCGATACAACAAGGAACGGTACAGCAGCGCACAGACGATCAAGTCGTCTTTCATCTTCCCGTATGAATTGCAAAAATATCGCACTCGTATTGCAAGTCTTGCATTACAAATCTTTTTGTTAAGTTAAATCCGCATTACAAATTTAATTTCTCATGCTGGGGAAATTTGTCATGCATTTATACGAGTACGATACTTTTGCGAGTTCATATCCCGGGCCAATATGCAGGGAAAAAACCTTCCGTGTTCTTGGAGTGTAAATGTGCTTCTTTTCATGAAGACATATTTGTACTTCTTCTCGTCGCACCAGCCCTCCAAGACAGACGTTTATGCCGCTAATTATGCAAGACAAAAAATTTGTGGTTCTTTTCACTCAACTTCGGAAAGATTCACACTGAGCGAGGCACAGTTTCATTTGCTCCTGGATACAATACCCTCGACGTTATTCCGCTGCTACATGGTCTTCAAAAATCCGGAGCCGCGGAAGGTATGTCCTTCACGGCCCATGAGAGGTTCCTACCGGCCTCTCGGCGGACGCCGCAACAGCGGGAGGAATCGCTTAAGTAAGTACTTCTTTCATCAAATATGCCTTATGAGTGAAGAAGCGATGCTTTGTCCCTGTTCATCAAAAAACAAGAACGACGAAGGTGGGCAATTATCTGCACCCAAACGAAAAACGGGAAGCAGGATCTGTAGTTTCAACAAAGATGAAGGATCATTTTGTCTTTCTCGATTTCAGCATCACTAAAACCAAAACCACATCATCACAGCACAGCAATCTTCCGTTCTTCCTTGCGTTCGCCTGGTTTGGCTATTATATTTCGTGAACACAAGAAGTATGAACAGCTGATCTTTTAGTAGCTTCAACGCAGCACCAGAATCTACACATTCTGAAGCCGCTGCTGCTAACAAGCACAAAGCTATAAATGAGCAGGAGTTGTTTTACTTGTACTTGTATACTGTAGCACTAGCACTAGCTGTAGCTCCATGAGCTCTAAATTTTTACTTCGTCCTGGAAAAGAGCAAACCTTATTGGTTTTTTCGAATTACAACTTCAGCTGGAAAAAATGAATGCATCATATGCAGCGGAGGTCGTGTGCACCATAGCTACATATTTACTACTTCTGCTGCTATTTGTCATGCTATTTGCGATGAGTGAGTTTATATCCTTATCGTTCGCGACTTGGCGCACTGAGCGCATTGTCGACGAGGCTTTGGACCTATGAACTGCAAAAGTATCGTACTCGTATAAATGCATTACAAATTTTCTCAGCATGAGAAATAAAATTTGTAATGCGGATTTACCTATAAACAAAATTTGATTTGTAATGCATGATTGCAATACGAGTACGATACTTTTGCGCAGGATAGGACCCGGTTGGTCAGTGACTGCGCCACAAACAGGTTCTTGCAGATTTTCATCGGATTCATCGGCTGATCTAGCTCGTTATCAAATGTAAAAATGTCTGGGTCTGGAAGGTTGGAACTTGTGATGCTAACTTTGGACTCTAAAAAAATCTGTCTTGCATGACCAGCAATAGGAGCCCAGTTTGTGCTACGCGGGGAGGGCATTTGTCATGCGGGATAGGCGTTACGAAGGCCTCGAAAAATATGTGATGCCAGATCATGCATTACAGACATCCTGAGTCATGTAAAATATGCATGACAAACCTGGTAAACTCCCAGACCCAGACATTTCTACATTTGATACTCGTGCCGGACTGCGAACCCGACAAATTTCACCATGCCATTGCAGTCGCGATTGCTCCAGCCGTCACCACTGACGCCCGATATCGCTTTCCCCACCTTTTGGCTGGCGACTTTCCAGCGACACCAGTTCTTGACCTTCGTTGCCGCAGATTCGCCCGTAGTTGGCGTAGCACCGAAAATTTCCCCAAATATGCATTGCAAAATAAATATCGCACTCGTATTAACATGCATGACCAGTTTGTGCTGTTTGTCCAAAAGGAAACATTATGCAATTTATCAACATGCAGAACAACTGGGTAGAGCAGAAGGAAACCGACTGCGATACTACTTTTGCACAGCATAGCAAACTGCTTGTTGCAAAACTCGTACAGCGGGCTCGAGATCTCCAGGCTATGCATTGCAAATATGTCTGGGTCTGGATTTGTGATGCAGGACTTCAAGGACAACAAGATCTGTAATGCATGGATACCAGTGGCCAGTTTTTTTGTCGTGCTGGGTGGGAGTTTGTAGTGCTAAACACGAATGAATCCGCAAGGAGCCGAGGGAAATTTCTCATGCTGTTATGCCGTACACGCAACAAGTTTGCAATGCAAGTATCAGCAACACAAGTTTCCAGACCCAGACATTTTTGTATTTGATACAGGCCAGCAATATGCAAAGGAAAATGTTTTAGCTTTTTTTACTTGCTCTGTTCGTCATGCGCAGGGGGGCGATTGGTAAGAACGTCACGCAATTTTTATCGAAGGACAGCATGACAAATTGAAGCTCACATAGTAGTTGTAGTGCGGTGCAAAACCCGCATGACAAACAAGCTCTGCATCAAAGAAACTTTTCTTTTTTGTTCCGTATGCCCGGATCAGGTAGGATTTCGGCGGAGACTTGACTGTATCCGCTGCAAACATGTCTGCGTCTGGAAAAGTGCAAAGTTTGTCATGCATATTTCACATTATAGCCCATGACGTCCGTGAACGTGATGCATGCCCTAGCATCACAGATTTTTAAGCAGCGGCCGTCGTCCTTCTCATGGAGAAAAGCCCGCTATGCCCAGTCCGCGCAGCACTATACATGGACTCCTCTTGCTGGTCATGCAAAAATGCAGATCGTTTTGGAATCCAAAGGCGGCATCACAAGTTCTTCTTGCAACCTTCCAGATCCAGAAACGTTTGCAAAGCATAGAGTGCGTCGTAGGTGTCGCACGGCGGCGCGCCCACGTATTGCCCAGGCTTCTGCTGCCACCAGGTCAGTATGCTCTGCAAAAAGTACCGTAGTTTTCATGTAAACTGCAGTCATGCATGCATGACAGATCTGGGTTCTTAGCGAATTCAGCATTACAAATTCTATTTTTACTTCGGGAAAAATTTGTAATGCTATTCCTCCTAGTAGCGCGACGATACTGTTGCAATGCATAGTCAGCCCGATCTGGGATTTGGCACTGGCCTTGGAGGTCGGGACGGCGCTGGCTTGGTTTCCGGACTGCACTATGGAATACAAAAATGTCTGGCTCTGGAAGATGGCAACTTGTCATGCTAAATCTGAATCATGCAAAAAATCTGTGTTGCATGATTACCAACAGCCGTCCTTTTTTACCAAGCTGCCAGAGAATTTCCCATGCAGGATAGGCATGATTGAGATGTCACAGAATTTGTCATGCTGGGTGCCGCATTCCAGACCTCATAGGTCATGCAAAACCTGCATGACAACCTCCTGCATTCGTCCAGACCCAGTCATATTTGCATTTGATATGCGCAGAAGTGGCTGTCGAATCGTCGCTGTTTTTAATTTTGCATGGTGTGTTACTTGATTTTCTTCCGTGCTTTGGAGCTGGGAAAGTGGCTTTTTTTTCGAAGCCCCATCGCCCGATGCTACTACCGTTTCTAGTCCCTCGCCCGATGCTATGCTCGCGCATTTTTGACGGGGTGACCCCCCAAATCCTAGTAGCAACACCTCCAGCAGATTTGGAGATTTTGCACGGGGTGGCGACCCACTTAGCCATTCCTTCCCCCGCCACTATGCTTGCGAATTTTTGACGGGGTGGCCCCTCAAACGCTAGTAGCAATACCGTACCCACCTACATCCCACCTACATCCGTACCTGTATTTCATCTTCTTTCCGATATCCAGCATGGCATTCCCGGCTGATTTCAGGCTCTCCATTGTCATATCAAATGTAAAAATATCTGGGTCTGATTGATTTCTAGATTTGTCATGCATATTTTACATGACCCATGATGTCTGTGATGCATGCCGTAGCACCACAGATTTTTAGAGCGCTTTGTGATGCCTCTACAGCATGAGAAATGACCTCTCCGCGTAGCACAACCTGGAGTCCTCTTGCTGGTCATGCCATACAAATTTTTTCAGAATCCAGAGACAGCATCACAAGTTTAGAATGTTCCAGACCCAGACACTTTTACATTTGATATGTCAGCTGGAGCTTATCCTGTGCCGCCTTCGCTGCTCCCAAAAATCCGCCCAGAGCACTGCAGACGTCCCCGACCGCATATCCTATGCAAAAGTACCGTACTCGTACTAATTGCGTTTACGCATTACAAATTTTTTTATCAAGGCAAATCCGCATTACAAATTCAATTTGTAATGCTAAGCGAAGTTGTAATGCAATTCATACTAGTACGATGCCTTTGCAATGCATACCGCAGACGCTTTTGCGACGTTGGAAAGCGCCATGGTCATCACATCTGCATATTCGCCATTCTTCGTCTTTGCATCGTCGGTGAAGGCCACTGCGCAGGCACCAGCCTCGTCTGCAGTAACCCGCGCCGTGCACCACTTGTTGAAGTTCGCAAGCGCTTGCCGCAAGCGGACCGTTTTGGAGTGCGGGTTATGAACTGCAAAAGTATCGCAATCGTATATGCAATCCTGCATTACAAATCTTTTTCTTGAGGTAAATCAGCATTGATTACATAGTTTATTTCTCACGCTGAGGAAATTTGTAATGCATTATATACGAGTGCGATACTTTTCATACGGGTCGACCTCGAATCCGCCGGCGATGACATCGGTCAGCTCCACACAGTTTTCGTTGAAGGTTGCGGCGCTGGCCGCAACCGGAAAACCCATTCCGCCGAGGCAGCCCAGCCCGGTGCAGAACTCGCGCTTGTCCGGAGCGTCAAAGGCCGGTGGAATTGCGACGGTGGGTGGTTCGTCTGGTTTCGGCTTGGGCTTTGGTGTATGAACTGCAAAAATGTCTGGGTCTGGAAGATTGCTAGGTTTGTCATGGAGGTTTTCCATGACCCACGCGGTCTGGGATGCACAGCCTAGCATGACAGGTTCTGTGAGATCTCTATCATGCCTTTCCTGCTTGAGAAACTGCCTCTAAACTTGTTCGAAACTGGACCTCTTTTGGTAATCATGCAACACAAATTTTTCCACGATCTAGATGTAGCATGACAAGTTACACTCTTCCAGACCCAAACATTTTTGCATTTGATATGGCGGCGGTGGGGTTCGGTACTGGCATATAAGAGTGGACAACCCCCCCTGCTCCCCCTCGTTTGTCAAGCGAAGTAACAAATCCACCCTTTGATGCCTCTTGGCACTTTTTGCATGCCAGGTTTTTGTAATATTTCTGGCAGCTCCTCAAACAGCATGACAATGATCCTGAGTGAATTTGTCATGCAAAACCTGCACTTTTGCCGACGGCTGTATTGCCTGCCGTTCATTCCATACAAATTGGGGGGACGAGGGGGGGTGGTGCACGCTCATACGGCAAGCACCGCCGCGACAGTACTGTCCGTCATACGGGGCGGGATTGTCGGCTTCGGTGGACTTATGCATTGCAAAGGTATCGCACTAGTGCTAGAAGTCAAAATGGCATTACAAATTTTTTGTAGCACAAAGACAAAGGTGCAAGAATGTGTAATGGAGATTTACGTCAAAAAGCTAATCTGTCATGCACGACTGTAATTTGCAGTTGCACTGGCAGATGTAGTACTGATGCGATACTGTTACACAGGATAGGAGCTTGCCCCACCGTATGCACTGCAAAAGCATCGCACTCGTATAAATGCATCACAAATTTCCTCAGCATGAGAAATAAAATTTGTAATGTGGATTTACCTCAAGAAAAAGATTTGTAATGCATGATTGCAATACGAGTGCGATACTTTTGCACAGGATACACCGCTCAGAGACCGCTCTTTCGGGTATGACACGTCCTCCGAGTACACGACCGCGGGTTCTATCAAATGCAAATATCGATCTGGGTCTGGAAGGATCGAACTTGTGATGCGTCCGGTGGATCACACAAAAATCTGTCTTGCGCGATCGCCAAAAGTCGCCCTTTTCTGAACACCATGAGAGTTAGTTTCTCATGCAGGACAGGCATGGTAGAGACCTCGCAGAATCTGTCAACATCCTAGGTCCTGCATTCCAGACCTCATGGGGCGGCATGGAAATTCTGCATGACAAGTTTACACTCTTCCAGACCCAGACATATTTGCACTTGATAGGTTCTTCGTTGTTGCCATCGGAGCGCCCGGCTCGGATCGTCAAAGCCGACGAGGGAAGCAAAAACTTGTCATGCAGGAACAACGAAAGGGAACAACAGACAGTGAAGACACGAGACGCCTTCGAGTTTTGCCATTTTTCGAAGATCCTGTGGGCAAGCTTTGGCTTGCGCATGACCTCGTCTCCGACGGGTTAGTGAGGACAGGTTGCTTTCTTCGGCCCTAGTATCAAGGCGATAATTTCTGGCTTTGCCGTCGTCGTCAAAACACAAAATCATGATCAAACGAAAAGTACACGAGATGAGACAAAGATCTTTGGAACCGACTTGTTTTTGGCACCGATTTACGTCCTCTCGACATTTGTGCAGGAGGCACCTCTCTCTGCTGATTTTCTTGCAATAGTTAAACGGAATTTTGATTTTCGGACCTGCTTTCTATTAAATAAGCGCAGCGCATCGTGGTGCACTTTTTGACCCGCGGTTGTCCTACTCGTCTCTCAGGACCGACCGCGAGAAGTCTATTCCTCTTGAAGCAGGTGAAAATCATAGACTTGTAGTTGTACCTCCAAGGTATACAAATTATTCTTTGTTGATATTCTCTAGACTTTTTCATCAGCTGTAGAAACTACAAAATCAAACTTTGAAGAAGAAATCGTTTTAAGCCCTGTATTAACATTTTTTAAACGCATATCGCGCCAGCTCTATGCACCCTCATCAGAGATTTACTTCAAGAGGGCGCAGGAGCTTGGCACGACTTCGCATTAAAGGATAGTAGTACACGGTGAAGATAGTTCTATGATACAGTTTCAGAATATTAGGGCAAAGCAACGAATAAAAGTGTACGTATTCTTTTGTACAGCCATTTCGAGGGAGCGCGAATGCAGCTTGCGATTCCTATTGTGTTTTCTTGGTGTCTTCTATTTCAGCCACTACAGTAACCGAGACCTCGCAATACGAAACAAGAGCTTTATCGCTCTTTAGATTTTTCCAGCTTTTGACCATTGACGTTTCCGAAAATCATTCTGTAGCTTTCTAGCGAGAGCAAGAGCAAAATATTTTTAGATATCGTGTGTAGAAGAAGAAACTATTTCCATAGCGATCTGTAACAAAACCAAAAGTCGTGCAGCTCTCAACAGTCTTTATTATTTTACATACACGTAGTTCCGTGATCCAGGGTTTCTCCACTACACTGCTTGCATCTACAGCATTTTCAAGTGTGTTTACTTCATCGTCGTATTTGAACAGAGGGGAAAACCCGTCGCTACTTTAATAAAAAGACCAGCTTGAAGTTGACAGAGCCACTTCGTACTCGTTCATGAGAAAAGCAGAACTGGTAGTGCAAAAACGTCTTGCTGTAAAGAGCCTATATTCGAAAGGAACGCTTAATGATAATAAGTCTTAACTTGTGAGAGAAGGTGGAATTGTACTACTTTTTCGTCTTTTGTTGCTATATGCTAATTTACCTTTAAGAAGAAGATTGGTAATGCATAACTGCAATTACTACGAGTACGATACTTTTGCAGTTCATATTTAGCGTTTTCGGAGGGTCAGCGTGATGTCTTCGACGACCCACTCATCTTATCGCAAGGAAAAATCCCCCCTCCACATAACAAAACGGAATTTCTCATGCTGGATTTGTCTACACAAATCAGCTTTGTATTGCAGAGAGGCACTGCGACCAGATCCCCAGGGTCTAGTTGTTCAGCATGGGAAACGGCTCCCCTTTAGGCCCAACAGCATGACAAATCGCTTCCATAATGGGACGGAAGCCTCTGCCCTTGTCTTCTTGCAAGACAAATGTGATTTGTGACCTCAAATTAGCAACACAAATTTTCAGAAACATACCTGTTCAATATGGGGAGGGGGTATTTTTCCTTGCAATACATCTTGATGAAACCCCAGGACTTGCTGTACCTGGCCAACGCACCGAAGAAGGTCTGGGTTTTTTGTGGGATATGCATTCGTAGAAGTATCTGACGCATCATTGACATGGAGATTGCAATTTTATGCATTACAAATTTATTTTCTATTTTTCTACAATAGAAGAAAGGAAATTTGAATTTGTAATGCCAAAGTGCAGTACTGAGCCAGATCTGCCATGTCGAACTCCACTTTATTAGCTGGGGTTTACATGTACAAATGCGATACTGTTGTAGAGGATATGGAGATGGCGGTGCTCACAGAGTTGTGCTTCTCGAGGGGGGTGTATCCTGAGCAAAGACATCCCCACTCCGCAGTCAAGCTGGGGGTTTTGCAACGCAAACCTGGAAGGTTTGAGAGTCAGCCGCATGACAAGTTGCAATCCATAGTGTAGTACTAGTGGGGGTTAGCAAGGACAGTTGCAGTGCAAATCCATCTCCTCATGCTATTATACAGAATTACGAATTTTTTCAAAACACGATCGAAAATGGCTCTCATGGGGATGCGCATGATAAATGTTTTCCTGCAATTGCAAATCTGCATGACAACTTCGACTATCGAATCGGGTGCTGGGGACGTTTTTACGCAGGATACGGTGTTCGCGAGAATGTCCTTGGCCACATAACTGCGCAACCTGTGTATTGTCGAGTTTGATGGCATTACAAATTTCATTTCATGCAGCGGTCTGTTCTCCAGGTAAGGATTGGTAGCTCAAGCTGTGATTGATAACCCCCCACCACGCTTGAAAATAATAAAGCGCGGCGGTAGTTCTAGTTGTACTGTACACTAAAAAAAATCATACAAACTGCTGCCATCTCGCATCATTACAACTCACCAACATGAAGTAAGTACGCGTCCTCGCGGAGCTTCGGAATTCCCGGCGGGGGCCCCCGATACAGCGGATTATGCTCTAGCGGACTATGCGGTGCGAAATTGACATCATTGTTTTAATATTGTTTTGGGATTTCTCATGGATGGAAAAGGAAATGCAAAACTCATGCTCAAATTGTTATCTTTTGCGCAAAAAAGACGTCAATGTCTACCTGCATACATGCACGACAAAGTGAAAGAGCGTTGTTTTTCGTGATGGCAATTTTACATCAGGTAAAGAAAGTCGACTTGTTTCTCCAGCAGGACAGCGTTATTCATTGTGGTGTCAGCCGGCAGGGTAGTAACAACCTGTTTATTTCATTTTTGTTTGGTTTTATTTGTTCCATGATTCAATTCATTTCAAATTTGCACAACAATATCAAACACAAACTCCTTTTCTTGTACTTGGATGCACTTTGCTCATGCAAAATCACAAAAAGATGCTAAAGCACTCCTTGTTCCGTAAGAAATAGTTGAACTAAACGTTTTTCTACGTTCACCCGCACTTCTTTCGACGACGACGCTACGTCAGTCCCACTTTGCTCCCGTCCTCCTTCTTGCATCTTAGTACTTCTATCAGCGACTTTACCTTTAATCGTCGCACTGCTTGGTCGTGTGGCTGTGCTTTCCATCTTCGCGACGACGGTTTTGCACTCGTTCTCCTTGCCCTGTTGAGCTACACTTTTTTCCACAACAAGAACTTCCGCACCGCCTTTACCCGCGCCGGCCTTCTCGAAGGAGGAGTTCATCTGAGAGGCCTTGTTCTCTACCACGGGGTTGTTCTTGTCGCCCGCGCGGCCCCTCTTGCCGTTGAAAACATCGGTCCCGGCGACCTTGAGGGTGGTGGTGGTGGCGATCGTCGTCCTCAAATCGTTCTGAACCTCCAAAGACCTCCCCTCTGCGTTTTTCCCTTGCCCGCTGCTCCCGGGTCGTGGGCCAGACCTCCACGAAGATGTTTTCTGCGGAACTCCGACGTGGTTTGCCTCCTGCTGATCATCCGGTTGTAGGTTCCGGTTCGCGCTTTCCTTTACAGTAGCGGCTTTGTTTCCCTTTGATATTCCTTTTGCCACTCTAGCGGTAGAACGTGGACTTTTCGTGGAATCTTTCGTTCCTTCCCCTCCAGGTCCAGACTCGTCCGCACACGACGAGGAAGTTGTTGTCCGAGGTTTTTTCAACAGTTTGCGATCACGATCTGGGGCAGCTTCGTCGTACCGGTCTCGTTTCATCGATTGTAGTCCCGAAGAAGTAGCCATGGTTTGATGTTGCAAGAAACTGGTCGTTTGTCGTTTTTGTTCCGGGGAAGAAGACGAAGAAGTACTTGATGCTCCACTATTCTTAGTCCTCTCCACCACTGGCACAAGCTGTTCCTTGTGGTCGCTCGGCGGCACCGCTTTCGTGGTGCGTCCAGCGACAGGAGCGCGTTCTCGAAGTTCATTCATCTGCGCAGCACCTCCTTTCGCAGCCTGCTTAATATTCTTCACCTCGGCAGCAGCAGCTGTAGTTGTCCCAGGAGCCCTGGACGGCTGCAAAATAAAACCCGCCTTTCTCATGCGCTGCGTCATCCGCTGTATCGACACGGGAATAGTTTTCAGATCATGTCGCTTTATTTCGTCGTGCTTGCCAACAACTGGAACTCCTGAACTACGCTGCTTTTCGTCGTGCTTGCACACAGCCGGGAGGTTGCTGTTCTTCGCAGCGGATGAGCAGGGAAGACTCGAACCACTAGCTTTGTGCAGACCTCCAGAGGAAGACGAAGAGGTCGTCGAAGCAGACTCGTTCAGGCAATAAGTCGAACAGGTCGTCGATGAGGTTGTTTTACCAGAATTCGTTTCGACAACCGGATGAACATTTGTAGCGACGGTGCTGGCCGATTTTTGCGAGGTGAAGGATCTTCCCGTGGAGGTTGTCTTTGCATCAGCCACGTTCATCTTGTACAACTGCCCTTCATGACCCTCGTCTTCTTCGAGATCAAGCGCACCAACCAACTCCGCGTCTCCAAGCAGTGATCTTGTGTCGTCCGATAGAAGTAGGGAAGGAGAATTATAATTCAATGCCGAAGATTTACTAGTTTTTTCTTCTTGTTTCGCTACTGGGGTGGCGTGAGAAGCTTCGGCTTCCTCGTCCTCCATTCGCTGTTCTTCGATTTCGCAGGCCGCCGAAGCGAATCGATGTTCTTCCTTTATTTCGCTTCCTTCCAGAAGTTCAAGTTCTTCCTCGTCTTGTTCACCTGAAGAATTACTTCTAGCGGTCGAAGAAGATAATTCGGAAGAAGAAGACTGCTGTGCGTAGTTGTAGTAGTATTTGACGGGAGTTGTACTACTACTCTCATCACCACCTGCTTCGTCGTCTGTACTGCCTGGTCGTGGAAAACCAGCATCAAAAGAAAAGCTCGGTGGTGGTGTAACGTATCAAAAGGAAAAATCCGCCCTCCCCATACTGCAAAGGTACACTTTTGGAAATTTGTGATGCTGATTTGTGGTCACCAATCGTGTCTGTCTTGCAAGAAGGCAACTCCGCAAGCTCCGCCGCATCATGCAGGCGGTTTGTCATGCTGTTGGGACTACAGCGCGGACATTTTATATGCAAAGCGCCTAGTAAAACCTCTCTACTCACATTTCGTATCAGCCTGCAGCAGTTTCCAGCAAGACAGCTCGGATTTGTGTACACAAATTGAGCACCAGAAGTTTGCTTTTGAGATGGCTGGGGAGGGGGGATCTATTTTCTATTCGATATAACCGCGTACTTGTTCATGCATTGAGGGCGGTGAAGCTGAGGGTAATCGCTGCATCGTCTGACTGGCGGGCGCCAATGATATCCTGTGCAAAAGTATCGTATTCGTATAAATGCAAGTCCTGCATTACAAATTTTTTTCTCAAGGGAAATCCGCATTATAAATTTTAGTTCTTATGCTGGGGGAATTTGTCATGCATTTATACGAGTACGATATTCTTGCAGTTCATAAATGATATCCTTCACCGATTAGTTTCTGTCGTTCAACTGGTTTGCCGTTGGAGTCGACGCGCCACCAATATGCTGAGGAAAATAAATCCCCCCTCCCATATTGAAAAGGAAACTTGTGATGCTGATTTATTGTGGCCACAGTGCAGCTTCTTCTTGCGTACAAGGCAAAGGGCACCATTGACATTGTGGCGCATTGAGCAGCGAGTCTGTCATGCATTTCCATCGCTTATGTTAGACTTGTTTCTCATGCTCAGCTACTCGCCGAATGCGGACTACCCAAACGGGCTTCGCATGTGCCGGCAAGAAGCAATTGCTGCAATACAAAGTTCTTCATTTGTGATGTACACAAATCCAGCAACACAAATTGTCTCTCGAATATGGGATCGTCGGGATTTTTTTCACTTTGATAATCGAGGACTCAAATAAATCAGGTTCTTTGCGGGATTGACGGCGATGTTGCGAATTTTCTATTACAGTGAAAAATGCCCTCACCCCAGAGTTGTCATGCAGATTTGCAATGATAAGATTATTTCTGACCACGCGCAGCCCTAACCCTAAGACAGGAACTGTCAATCGTGTTCTTAAATTTGCATATGTTGTACAGGGGATAAGTAGCTGGATTTGTAATGGAGCTGTCCTGTGGTCTGACCTGCACTCTACACTACGGACTACAACTTGTCATGCGTGACTTCCTGAGCTTCTAGATTTGTGTTGCAAAGTCCTCATCTTGACCCTTGTGTGGGGACGAATTATTTGCTCCGGATATTATCCTGCAGTTCGTCTGCGAATTCAGACCCACTCCAGAGGATGCGCCAACCGTCGAACTTGTTGGAGGATCACTGGGTGGCTCGAAGGACGGAGGATTCTTGTCTTTCTGCGTCGTCGAGATCTCATTGTCCGATGAAACAAGATCGCCGGCGTGGTCTTTGTTTCCTGCCGGATGCAAACCGTGCTTTTGCCTGCCGGAGGAGGTAGGGAAGAATAAAGCGGAAGATGAAGAAGCCCCGCCTGCTTGACCGGTACTAGAAGAAGAAAAAGTGGTCTCACTACTTCTACTTTCAGCTGCTGCATCTACAATAATTTCCGTTTTCTGCTGCACAACGTTTTGCTGCACACTCCTCTCTGCAGAAGTTTTACCGCCAGGCA
The DNA here is from genome assembly GCA_905178155.1 of Amoebophrya sp. A120. Classification (NCBI taxonomy): domain Eukaryota; class Dinophyceae; order Syndiniales; family Amoebophryaceae; genus Amoebophrya; species Amoebophrya sp. A120. The sequence continues at coordinate 677,281 of CAJINV010000022.1, read as the reverse complement.
GTTTCTGGATCACTTGTGGGTTTTTTTTCTGGGAGGTAGTTGAAGAAGGTTTCTTTTCGTTCGCTTTTGAAGTCATATTTTTCAGCGTCCCCGGCGACGGTTTGGATGTCGTTGGGGCTAGAGTGGGTTCTTTATTACACTTGTTTTTACTACCCTTCGGCCGCCCTCGGCCTCGCTTGGCAGGCTTTGCGCTTGTTGGCGACGCCTCTTTTGGTGAGGTAGTCGCTGGGGGTTCCTGTGACGCATTCTCTCCGCTGGAAGCTGCAGACGTTTTGTTTTTTCGTCCCAGCATCGTTGTTTGGGTTTTAGGTAGATTTCTGTTCATCAAAGATAACTTCGAGTCGTTGCCTAATGTTTGTTTGTATATAGTACTAAGAGCTCAAGTATGTCGTGTATGTGTGTCATCAGGTAGAAAAAAAACTCCTAAACCTGTCGTTTTGGATTGAAACAAAAAATCTTGCTCGGAGGTCGTCAAGCTTCCTTTGCGCCGTACTGTCGGCGCCGAACTCATGATAGCATTGCTGCAGTCGCAACACTTTTCTTGGTCCTGCATCAACATCGGGATGAAGCACGCGCCTCGGACATCACTGCTTGCGCGAGAATATCAATGTGGTGAAGCTTTTTTCTATCTCAACAAAGAGATCAAGACCCGCTGCTGGAAAGGAAAAAAACCCGCGTGTGTCGATCACAACAAGTGGGAAATGATCGTAGCGGCCCGGCGCTTGCAAAAAAAGAACAAAAATTAAACGCCTGCAGCTAAAGAGAATGAGTGATCATATAGCAGAACAAGTCTAGGTTACCGTTATACCTTAGCTTTAATACCCGCTGTTTAGCGAGAATTCAGCGGGAAAATAAATAATTCCCGTGAGGAGGATGAACACAGAAGATTCGAGTATCAATAGTGCGACTGTTTGGAAATCAGGCTACACGTCGACTTCTAGTGGCCAACGTTGATCGAGGCTAGAAAACCCATTTTCTGGTGCCCCTGGCGCCCCTTCCCTTTCCGTCTTAAGCCTTGGAAGAGGCACAGAACGAATTCTATGCCTGGCATAGCCACAACAAGACTGTCCAACGGTCGTAAAGTCTGCAGTTGTTAATATTGGTGCACGTGCAGTTGCAGAATATAAACATACATACATTTTTGTTCAACCACTCCAGCAACTACATGTAAGGTTTTTCATCTACGAATTTCGTAGTTTGTGGGTAGACCACACTCATTTCTCCCGGGTCGACGTGGGTTGTGCTAATGAGTTGCTGCTTTGTTCAAAGAAAGACGTTTTGCGTCTTCTCAACATCTCCGGATTCGTAAGTATTGTAATGCGAAGAATCATACACTTTATTGCTATTCGATCAGGCTGCAGCTATAATGTAGTTTCATGAACTATAACAGGAGCAGCTATTAAATCGAAAACTATTTTCAAAAATCTGTTTTATTGTAAAACTATTATGATTATCTAGCTATTTTATGATTAACTATCTAGGTTTTCTTATAGCTAATGTGGTTAGTTGTCTTGCGGCTGTGTCTGGGAACGGTTTGGCCGCCGAGGCTATGCTGCATGGTCCCTTCGCGAAGATGCTGGTGTGGAGAAGAGGTTTTTGAGGCTGTGTTGTGATCTGCGTTGCGATGTGAAACAGAGATGAGAAGAATGAGCTGCTTTGTAGAAAATTGAATTCAATGCTTGACAATCAATACCGCGAAGCAATCCCGACTGTCTGTGCTAGAGTTGAGAACATATTTGCGAACACAAACCAACTAAACGATTTTACCTGTCTGTTCCTCACACAATTCCACAATCCCCAAGCTCACCGCGTGTTGTCTTTCAGCAGAGTTGAGTGTGAAGTTGAAACCCAATTCCAACTGTTTGAAAAAATGATTCCGGATCTTTCACCTGAAGACTTGTTGTTAATCTTGGGCGTCGTTGCTGATCTTCCACCATTGGACATTGTTGACCGAACCCGTAGCCGTTTTTTTACGAAGTGAAGACTTCACTCTGCCTTACTGCAAACTTGTGCAAGTACTCTTGCATCACACCAAAAATGTCGTTGTCGAAGATGCCAAAGACTGTCTCTGCATTCTTGAATGCACAAGTGAACAGCTTCAACCAGAGTGATGTCAACGCCATGCGTGACGCCCTTTCCGAGTACGAGACCGTTCTCCGCGCGAAGCAGATCGGCTTTCTGTTGATCTTGTCCTATTCGAAGGCGGCGCTGGCCGGAAACATCGACCGTATAGAGTTTTTCTGTAGTATGTTGCTTTCGTTACTGAGTTTGTAGTTCATGATCTTCAGCAAATGAGTATATCACTGTGACCATTGTTTCTACACCTGCATGACATGAAAACCATACATGAAACACAACTATACGATCATGAATATGAACTCTCTTCATCATCACAGGCTGGTACCTCTTCGGCCACGACATCTCGACCGACTTCTTTGCCACCCTGTCCGAGAGTTGCCCCATGAAGGTGAAGCAGTGCATCTACGACGCCATCCAGGTCAATGAGGTGTACGTCCGGATGGGTGTCAACCCCCACATGGTAGCACTTTTCGTTTTGTTCTTATCCGAGAGAAGTGTGAACATATCGGCACATCGGTACGTGCGTCATGAGTCCAGTTTCCAATGTCAACGTAAAACTCATCAGTTAATCCCCCGTGATCCGGACCGCAAGTACCGCACCTTGCAGCATTCCGTCGAGTACTTGTCCAAGGCCGGCACCAATATGCACGTCATCCTTCAGCGAAGTCACAGTAGGTCCGTATTTTGCATGCAGAGTTCACGCCTTGAGCCCTTGATAATATGCATTCCAGTGTCATGCTCTGTAGTGCTCGTTTCTGCATGACAAGCATGACTTCGCTGAAGATTTTGTTTGCATACTCAAGGACATGTGGTTTGAGGCCGTGTTCGAGTGCCCGAAGCCGCACCTTTGCGGGTTGTCCCGCCCGACCCACTTCGGTAACGGCGGTGCGGGTGGTGCGGGTGGCCCCGCGCCGACGTCTGTCATGCCGACTCCGATGTAGTATCCAATGCAACCTCGGCATTTGTGCATGTTCGTTTTTACAACGCAATAATCGCGCTCAGTAACGACCTCATCCAGATCGAATATATGCATGTCTTGCATGACAAACTACAAAGCAGAGGCTTGTATTGGATATCGTCCAGCAGATGGTCCCCGGAACCGGCTTGCCCAACCCCATGACCGGCTTGCCCAACCCCATGCAGTCCCCCGCGTACTACCTGGCGATGCAGAACATGCAGGTACAGTTTAGCGCCACCTATACGATGTTTCAGGAATTGATTCTAATGCTGTCTGAAGATGTGACTGGTTTTATGTGAAACACCTGATGTAAGTGTAGCTGCAGCATGATCGTCGGTCCATCTAGTACCTCACGTTCGAACTTCACAATGCTTTAATATCAGGGAATGCCGGGCTCGTCCACCGGCTTGCCGGGCTCCTCCACGGGCATGCCCCCGTCCAACTTTCCGTCCATGCAGTCCATCCCCGAGCGGCACGCCATCGTGAGCGCCACTGCGGTCAAGCCCGCCAAGCTGTCCTTGGGCGAGAAGTCGATTGCCCCGCAGACCCTGGGGTTCACCCCTCTGAGCAAGCCCATCTCCCCCTTGAGCTTCGGCAACGACATCACCGGCCTGACCCCGGCTCCTGCGAAGTCCCCGTTCGCCGCCGCGTTGCTGTTGTCCCTGAGCAAGAAGAAGGATAAGTTGATCGTGGACATCGAGGAATCCAACAAGGAGTTCAAGAAGCAGCAGACCAAGGAGAACAACAAGGTGGCCAAGGCGGAGGCGAAGCGCCTGAAGGACGAGGAGAAGGTCAAGGCCTTGTTGGAGAAGCAGGCCGAGAAGGACGCTAAGAAGGCGGAGGCCGCGGCCAAGAAAGCGGCCGCTAAGAAGCCGGCCGCGGCCGCGAAGAAGGCTGCTAAGACCCCGGCCATGAAAGTGATGAAAAAGAAGTAATTCTTCGGTTAGCTTCTAGAACGTGAATCTTCGCGTCGCCCAATGTAGGGCGTCGTACTTCGTAAAAAATTCTCTGTCGGTCCTTGTCCACGTGAGCGTGATATCGAAGCGAAAATAGCGCACATCGCAGTACCCGTTTGTATGTTGAGAACAGACGCCTTTGCCCCTGTTCGTATTGGCATGATCAGCACTTGAGCGAGGCCCTTTTGGCAGCAATGGATCAAGTGCGATGCGCGCTTTTTTCATTTGATATCGCAACTCGGACCTTCTATGTTTCAGCAGTTGTGAATAGGGTTAGTTTCGTACTTGCTATGAAGCGTTTTCTATTCTACTGCTTTATGTTGATAAAACAATTATCAGTTTTAAGCTGGGGAGGTTGTTGTATTTCTCCAGCAATTTGCACAGAGGCTACCCCAGTTTTGAATATAAAAATATATATTTGTTTCTATATACACAAAATGAAGTTCTCATCATTGATATTGTAGCAAATCACCAATACTACCTGCTTCTCCACCCATCGAATAGTGTCGATCTGTAGGCCGCGCAGATCGTTCGCTTTACTAACACTAGGCGGTCAACAATGATTTTCTCCTTGAAGTGGTGGAGCTTCGTAAACATGACGGAAAAGAGCTGCACTTTCCACACCGTGACGAAGATGCTCTTAATCATTTGGTATTGAAAAATCAGAAGAAGAACAGCTGAAGTTGCTCCTGTGAAGGCTCGTGTCTGAAGTGGTTGTTCTGCAACGCAAATCGGTCACGTAGGTCAGAAACTCGGTCTGTGGATGTTCGTACTCGCCAGTAGCAGACGTGGTATGTGCAATACCAGCACGAAGATGTCGGTTTGTGAGCGGTTTGCGTCTGTAGATGGGGTCGCTTGATGGCATCAGTAGAGCGAAGTGGAGTAAACCTTTGTCGTATCATCGCTCGCAGCCTCCCTACGCTGAGTTCGAAGTTTGTTTTGTGAATCACCCGTAGAAACTGACCGACTTGTGAGTGAACATGACCTCGTGATGCCGAGTGGTTACGAGGACAATCATACGCCGTACAGAGCGCCCAAGATGGAGGAATCTCCGTCTCTTCTCGCTTCTTCTCCCGCGAAGAAGAAGTCGGAACTCCCTTCGCCGATTGGACAGAAGAAGAAGGATGCTGCGTGGTTCGCATTTGACACTGATACCGACGATGACGGTAGCGACCCAGACGAGGACTACGTCAGACCGGGACACAAAAGCAAGACCACCTTCTGGGACAAGCCGGTGAGGTGTCCTTTCACCGGAGGCCATACGATGCGAAAAATGAGTTTAGGGTTAAGGTTTTGTCCCAAACTGATTTCAGAATTTGAATTCTGACAAGTCATTTATTTCTCCGAGGCATCCAGAAATCAGTTTGGAGCAAAACCTTAACCCTAAAACTATTTTTTCTTCCGTGCATACACTCCAAGTACTGTTTGAAGTCGATGGCGCCGTCTCCCGGTAGTTACAAATACTGGGCTGAAGAGCAAGTTCCACGGGATCTACTGTTCAAGATCCAGGTGAGGATCAAGCCGATCCTCGTCGACAACGTGGATTCCGAGGATGTGGTACAGGTTTGATTCTTTATGCATGACACACTGCATATCATGCGTTTTCTGCATCAGAAAATAATGAATTTTCGAATGAGCGAGATACACGCGAATACGCAGGTAAACTGTTATTTGTGGTGGCGGATGGAGAAAGACCCTATTCAAGTACATGCGAAATTCGGAACGAGCGACTTCAATCAGACCCTGATGGGCGTCAACATCAACAATCTGCAGTTCACATACGATGCTCTGAAGGACGCCGCCTGCAAGAAGCTGGGTCGGATGGGCGCAGACGACTGCAATTACCGCGCCAAGGTATTCCACATACTGGCTGTTTTCCCTTCGGATAGCTACAATTTGACCGCAGTGATAGCATCGGGTATAATGTTATCCTGCATGGCATTGAGAGCGAATATGTAATGCAAAAGCATACCATGCAGAATAACATTATACACGATGCTAACAGTGCGCCGGCGCGCGCAGATACCTGTATCCATACTGAAATCAAGTACACAGCGTCGTGCTTCTAGTTGATAGCAGACAGATTTGTAATGCTGACGATAATACAAAATCCAACAAGAAACTGATGCTGGGTACTGGCTTTCATTGCATAAACTGGAGTACGGAGTCCTGGGCCGTTTGTGGGCACAGAATAAGCACAACAAGAAGTCCGAATTGCTTTCCAAGTTCTTCAACGACCACGAAATCGGAGCAAAGCCGCCGCACGTTTGCTTCAACTTTGACGGAGCCGTACAGCGGAAGCAAGCCGGGCAGGGAGGACTGGTACTACATGACTTAGGATTTCAGTGTGAAAAGTCGCTTTCTTTGCATGTGCAGCACCATCGTGAATAAGATTATCCACCACGGGACTCTGCAGGACAAATCAAAACTACTATGAGCCCATCGTGCATAGCATTCTTCTGCAGCGGAACCTCCACCAAAAATACACAGTTCTCGTACCGTGCAAGACAGTCTCCGGGACCAAAGGACTACAAAAATGGAGACCGCGAGCCGTGGACCGATTTGGTTATCGAACCCGCTCCGATCCAGGCCGGAAACTCGTCGCTGTTGTCATCCGATGTCGAACAGACGAAGAGCCAGTTTCTCACCGCGTACATGATGTCCCAGCTGATCGTCAAGTTCGGTGTAGATGCCGTCAAAGCCGCAATCCAGGATAAAGACGTTCCGTGGCGGGATGTGGACGTGTCCAGCATCATGTGCCCGGAGCAACGGGAGTATGTCATGATCGTGCATCAACTCCTCGATCAAGGCAGTCCCGAAACCCGCCATGTGCAGTCCACCACGCGCATGATCGAGGGAACCTGGGCGATGCCAATCCTCCATCGGCTCCACCGAAACACGCTGAACTGCGTCCCACTGGTCGAGAGCTTCGGCGTGATGGTATCGGACTGGGCGACGGGACCGGCGGGTCGCGGGCAAAATGCAGCTGATTTTTTCGAGATCGACAAGCAGCTCCAGCGGGAAGCTAAGAAGGAACCGGAAAAGTGCGCAAAACGCGAGTTTGCGAAGGAAGTGAAAGCGGAAGCTGACAAACCCACCCTGGTGTTGGCGCTGGAGAGCCGTATTGTTGTTTGGTTTTGTAATCTCTTTGTTTAATTTTGTCAAGAAAAACTACTCTCTGAAGACGATCGCTGAGGACGAATGCTCTTTGGTCCTTCTGGGAGGTCCTCTAGGGAGGTCTCCAAATCGCATCATACCATGCAGATTCAATTTTTTTTTGCATGACAAAGCTGCACAATTTAGGAGGTCCTCTAGGGACCTCCTCAAACGACCTCCTTTTCAGCTATAAAATCATTGCTAATCCGCATGCTACATAACATTCCAGGACCCAACATTTTCCACTGCACGCAGTCCCGGTTCCAGGGAGCGGACCTCGTCCGCCGCACTTTTCAGAAGTGGAAGTGGCGTTTTGCGTTCAGTTTGAACGACTGCGCCCTCCGCGAGGCCGAGCGCAAAAAAAAACAAGCCGCCGGTGAATTCGTCATAAAAAAATCCGAGGAAGAAATCGAGAAGTTCTTGCTGAAAAACGGGGTGAAATTCATCGAGAAGCCGGACCCGCTGGTGCAGTTGGAGGATTTGAAGAAAACGAAGGGGTGGCTGGGTTATCATCCGGAGATGTTGCGGGAGCTGTTGTCGATATATGAGTTTGAAAATAATGTCCCTGCTATTGATAGGCACGTAATCTGTCATGCATTTTTTGTAGAGTGTGCTGCATCTACATAGTATTTCTCAGCACAGGACGACACTGAGTTTCACTGCGATGAGCTACGTTTTATGCTTCAACAGAGGCATTGTTTTCTATTGCATATTTCGGAGGATAAGATGATGAAAGTCCACGGCCAGGTCGTCGCGTCCACCGTCCGCCTCAACGAGCTGTTCTTCCACCTCGAGCATACGGGCCGTCACGATGTGTCGCTGATTGGTGGCGACTATCTGTGCACGTACAAGCGGTTTATCGACCCCTGCACTTCCAACGCCACCTCACTGGGAACTGCTGCTATCCATTGAAAGACTTCTTCTCGCCGATGGGATTGCAAACAAGCAGCTGGAATACATCGAGTTTGTCATGCAAAAACATGGAAACCTGCGTTGCTGTTCCAGCAACGCAAGCTTGCGCGCACCAATGGGCTTTGCAGAAAGTATTTCAATTGCATAGAAAAGATCCAAGACAACATGTCCAAGAACCGGCAGCGGTTGTGGAGGTGCCTGTGCGGCGACGCCTGCGCTGTGTACCATTATGGCGAGGAGTACGAGATTCCGGCCATCAAAGTCCTCAGGAACACGCTGAACTGTTTCTGGTTCGAAGTTGGGGACCCGCAATATGGCCTCTGGGAGGATTATCAGAACCACAACATCCTCCTCAACAAGAACACGTGCAAGCTGCTGGGGGATTTGTGCCCGTTTCCGCTGAGCATCACCGCGAAACAAATGTGCAAGATCTTCAACCTCGGCGTGGACACGCTCAAGTACCTGCAGCCGTACTGCACGAACCGGTGCCGCACAATTACCGTCACCGAGGTCTGGCAGGAGAAGCAGCACAGGGAGCAAAATCCGGCGCAGAACAAAAAGCCGCGTGCGGACCAGACCCTCATCTCCCGCCAGGTGGATCGCCAGCGCCACATGGAGCAGGGTGCGCGCTACTACCCGGCTCCGCATGTCCGCGATGTGACGAAGCTGCCGCTGCTGTCGCCGAGGGAAATAGACTCTGTCCTGAGTATCACCACTGCTACACACGAAAATCCGACGAAGGATGATTTCCACACACTACTGCTGGATCAGGACGAGGAGCGTCGTGTCGGGGGCGGAAGAGGGACAAAACTCAACCAGCTGTACAAACAGATGAAGGGGGTCGCTACCAACATGTGGCAAAACCAAACCCAAAACGACAAGAAAATCCAGTCCGTCATCGACTGCACCGGTGATCCCGAGTTCGTCTCGATGTCCGGGCATGACTCTGGCTTTCGTGCCGTGGACGCGAAGAGGGTCATGCTATCTTGCAAAAAACAGTCGTGCAGATAATTCGCATGAAGAGGATTCTTTTATCACAGCTTCGACTGCATATAGACACACTACACATACATCGCGACGCATGACAAACGTAGTCCTATTGCTGTCAGGGAGTATGTCTGCACTACTGCTTTTAGCATGATAGACTCGAGGAGATATTTTTTCCATAGATCACTACAACGCTTTGGCGTACGTCGGGCAGATGGCCTTCAACGAGCGTGAGCTGGAAAAATTTCTCGAGGAGAACCCGAACTACTGGGTCATCGGATACCACAAGAAAACACCCGATGAATGTACACCCACCATGGAGCGCGTCATCGCGGTGAAGATGGGGCGGTACCAGGGTCTCGAGCTGAATCGGTACGACGTGAACGTGTTCTCCATGCCGATTTCGGAGGGGGATTTCAAAAAAACTGGCGGATTGTTGAACGACCTGAATCTGTACGACGGTAGGATTCTGCGCAGGCAGTCCATGGACATCTGTAAACGGACGGAAATCGTTCTCCTCGACGATTTGTGGATCCGTGCTGATACGACTCTGGTGGACTGCTTTTCGTCCCTTTCGCTGGAAAAGCAGATGGCGTTGTTTACGCCGCTCACGCGCGTGTACAAGGTCTTGCTGAAGGCCATTCCGGAGCTGTCCAAGGAGAACCGTCACATCCTCTTCCACCACATGGTCTACGGGACTGCTACCGCCGATAAGTGCCGGGAGGCGTACCGCATCGCGATGCAGGAGGAGGAGCGGATCGTGCAGGGCAGCGCAGCTCTCGCTAACACTAAGATGGACAGAACCAAGAAGCGCAAGCTTACGCCGCAACCCAACCTGGGTCGGCCGCCGGGTATTCACACCACGATGCAGGAAAACCTGGAGCGCCACCCAGCCATCTTCGTCTACACAGTGTCGAAAACCAACCCGGTGGCGGAAGTGGCGCAGTTTCGTTCGCACCGTAATCAGGCTGGTCAAAAGCTGCCGACCATGAGACTGGTACTGTTTGTTCTAGTGAATGTCTAGCTCGTGTAAACTTCCACCGCATCATGCCGTGACGCGTAAATTTGTATTGCATAATCCACCTCGTTCTCCCTCGTCACATTTTCCAAATAAAAACCTACAGTTCTGGTCCAATGGGTATGCGCCGGTGAAAGTGAAGCTCGCGCCGGAGTGTGGAACGTCGGGGAATCTGGAAAACAGGATCATGCTGGAATTACTCCCCTTCGTGATTGCGGAGTTCGACTTGCAGGCGCAGTCAATGCAGATTTGCCGCTCCGATCCGAACGCGGGCACAGAAGCGAACGTCAGTTTACCGATTCCCGCCAAGGCCTTCGAAAATGCCCTGCTTCCCGAACTCAAAAAGGGAACGCGGCGGGGGAAGGACTGGTTCGACAAGGTGGGAACTGAGGGTGATGATAAGGTACAGCGATATTGTGCTTTCTTACAGTTTGCATTTTGTTTCTTTACAGAGATTGTCATGCGTATGTCATGCGGTTATGCGTTGCAGCTTCCACATCATACAGATTGTCATGCAAAAATCTAATTCCAACCTCACCTTCACTTCCAACTAGGAGGAGGACGACGAAAAGGTCGAGCCGGACGAAGAGCCGAAAGACAATGCTGGGGATATGGGATATAACCACCCGATGTGGTTTGAAGGGGTCTACTACGAACACGGACTGCCGCCCCACATGCAGCAGAAGGCGGGTGGTGCTTCCAGTTCTAGCGGTGCAAATGGAAAGTAGAATGAGACACACTCTGGTTATGAAATCAACGCTACAGACACAAACTTGCGTCTCCAGAGTTATCAGCTCTTTGCCCACTACATGAGAATAAAGCTAGGGAAACTTGAGACCATCGGCACGTTTAGTTTCATCAATTTTGAATGTTCTTGTTAGAAAAAACTCGAAAGAGCACTTTTACAGCACTTCTCCAAGCATCCCAACGTGGAATGATGCAAAATTAGATTATGAAAAAATGAAAAGTAGTACGCTTCTTCTTTATGAAGGTTTAATACACCTGCACAGAAACCCAGTCTGCAGCTGTGGAAGCTGCTTAACGTCAACACTATGCAAAAGAGAATTTTATTTATGTTTGAAAGACAAACCATGGATTTATCATGCTCTTTTATGATATAAGAAATCACATAATATAGAACCTCCACGACGAATTTGCTTTACTAGAAAGCTCCCATCTGGCGCCCTTCCGTAGAGGAGAAATTTAAACTTGGATGCATTATGATGCGTTTCTCTGCTTGTACGAACCAGTTCTTTTATCTATGCAAATTGAATCAAAAACGTATGTCGTTGTCAGTGTCTGCGCCTTTTTGTGTTCTCCGGGTTGTAGTATTCGTTCGTCCTCGTAATTTTGTGCGATCAGTTAGTCCGCGAGCTACAGGACGAAGTGGATCACATGTCTTCATCGATGTGCTTCTTCAAAATGTTCAGCAGGTGTTGCGTGTAAGCTTCGCGATCGTCACACTTACAATACGACTTCTCAAGCGCACCGTCGCGACGGGGGTGCCCGACTCCGGGTGCGTCTGGATAGAAGTTGATCGTCTTCTTCCCCGGTTGTCCGCTGTTGAGGTTCCGTTTGTGATTCGTTTCTTGGTTTCTAGAATAAAAACGATTAGTACTATGTTGCCTATATTCTCACTCGCACCTACCGGCTAAAACAGCAAATTCGCTAATCAAAAACCATGAAGCTCTTATGTACGTCGTCTCGTCGGCGGTGTAGCCGTGTTCCTGCAGTGTGGAAAACGGGATCAGGGCGGATCCATGCAGGCCCAGAAACTGCCCCGAAGTTTCTCCCGAGCGAGCGTGGAGAAGCAGGAAATCGGCGTCGGTGGTGTGGTACGGTCCTTTGGAGTTGCGGTGGAAGTTGCAGCGCAGTCCGATAGCGAGCCCGCGCTCCTTACGAAGGCAAAGGACCTTCTCCTGCACCCGATACTTCTTGAGCGGATCCTGCTTGCACCAAATGTGCCCGTCAATTTTGTCAAACTCCCGCTCCGCGGGGGCATACACGAAATCACTTCCAGCAACCAAATCCAGGAACATACGGCGGGCAGTTTTCTCCGTTAAGGTCGCCTGCGAGTAGGAGGACAACAGCGCCATCGTATCCGTATGGCGGGTACACACCGGGTTCTGCCAAAGATCCGTCAGCCGCTTGATGACTGTGTTGCGATTGTACAGACCGTCGCAGATGTCGAACTTGGTGTAGTTCGTCACACGATGCACCGGCTGCACGAAGACGTCCATACAATCGTTGGCCCAGCCAAGCAGAACGGTTCCGTGGTACAAGTTCTTGTAATGATTCAGAACATACCGCAGTTTGCGCTGCCAGGCGGCGGACATCGTGCGGGTGCTCTTCAGCTGGATGCCGAGATACCATTTCTGAGTGATGCCCAGCTCCGCCCTGATATGCGGAAGCGGCGCTATGAAAAAATCGCATCCGGTCTCGAAAATCATAACAATCTCGAAAGAATCTTCCAACAGCCTTTTGATTTCTTGTACAGATGCGCGCTCGATAGCTTTCGGATCAAACTCCATCCTGAGAGAGGAGAAGTCGGAAGATGTTCGTGCAAATGTGAGGAGAAGACGTTCTAAGACACTGACTCGACAACCAAAAACTCGCACGCTACTAGAAGGGATCCGGGGTCCGGTTCTAGAAACGTATATGCCCTGCAAAGTTGTGCCAGAATCTCAATCAAAACAGGTCCCATAAGAGCTTCACATGACCAGAAGTAGCCTACATTTGTTCCGAATTTCGTACCGCTCTGCCATACCGAAAATCAATTCACAAATGTACCACTCTAGGCACCGAAGGGTTTAGGATTTAGCTGTTGTCAGATTTCTTTGAGGATTGTTGTCAGTAGAATCAGCAAAATGGCCGCCGGAACTACTTCATCAACGACTCCGCGCGGCGTTCCGAGACACAGCCGCAAGACAACTAGCTACTTTACCTTAACTATCAGCTAGCTAATTAACCATAAACTAAGTGGTTTTGACATGCATATTTATAATAGAACAAATTTTTGAAAATTTCAATCGATTTAATAGCTGCTCCTGTTATATGAACATCTTTCCGTATAGTCCTAGTCGTTCCTGCCGTTTTTCATCGTGTTCCACAGCATAAATGGAATTTTTTGCGTCAAAATAAAGATTTTTGTGAAGAGCAAACTCCTCCCCCCTTCCTCGCGCATAGCCCCCCAGCTCGCCTTCGCATACTGTTAGGGGCCGATGAAAGCGATTTCTGCGCAACAAAATTAGCATTTGTGTTTGAAAGGTAAGTTCATCCGTGGAGGTAAGGATGCCGGATCGTTTACAACTTTATCGCATCCGCCGCAAGCTGGATATAAGTAAAATAAATCCATTTTCACGAATATGAGTGCCATAGTTATTCCTGCTTTGAAAGAAAGATGTTGCATCAAAACCTCATCTCCAAATAGAGTAAAGAATCATACACTTACGAAAACGCTGCTCATCTTGTTTTATCGTATAATTTTCGTTTTACTTCTAGTCGTCGCGGCAGCTGCTCATGTTCATCCGCAGGGCGAATTTTCGAATCAAAATCTAGATTTTTTTATATCCGATATAAAAAACCCCTAACCCCTACCCCGCTCGCGCAACGACTCCACCGATGCAGCCCATGTATTGAGAGGAAAAATCCCCCCTCCCCATATCGAAACGGTATGTTTCCGGAAATTTGTGTTGCTGATTTGAGACCTCAAATCACGTCTGTCTTGCAAGAAGGCAACTCCACAAGCTCCGCAGCATTGTGCAGGCGGTTTGTGATGCTGATGGGCCTACAGCGCGGACGTTTCTCATGCTAGACGCCTAGGCCAGACCCAGAACCTCTCTACTTAGGCTTAGTATGGGGCTGCATTCCTCTCCAGCAAGACAAATCTTATTTGTACAAGAAGACGGGTCGCCCTGAAGGGCGACCCTTTCTTGAGCTTGATTTTTTCGCATTCAATAAAATGATCATTAGGAGTGTTGGGCTGGGCTTTCTGGGAAGGGGGACGGGTGGGGCAGGGGTAGCAAGCGTTAGGGAAGAGTAGCGCGCCAGAAGATCAGCGCAAAGCTCTAAGAAAAGTGGTAGGGGCAGCAGCTGTAGACAGAAAGCAAGGCGCCGCGGATACAGACAGGGCAGCTGCCTGCCAGCTCTGAAGAAGCCAAAAGGCCTCCGGACACCTGCACAGCGGAGGGAAGCGCAGCAGAAATGTGGCAGCCCGAAGGCTCAAGCAAGGCGCGGCGCCGTTTCCGGTGCCGGGTAAACTAACAAAACAGCACTGCGAAGCGGCTCCGCTGATCATGGGCACCTGCACGCCGGAAAAATACGCGGACGAAACAAACAGGGCCCCCCGATGGGGCAAGTGCGAGAATGCTGCGGCGCAGAACTTCGCCGGGGTTTTGTGTTCGCACTGCGGCGGGCTGGCCTTATTTCGACACCCAACACACCCCCGGGGCGTGGGGGCTGCAGTTGTTGACGCGCCCGACGCTGGTCGGGTCCACGACTGGACTGGCCGGGGCCCGACTGGAAGCAGGAGAGCCCCCCCAGGTTGGTTGTTCGACCTCGTCGGCTCCCTTTCGTTCCTTGCCCCTTTCGGGGCTCATTCCAGCGACCAGGCAGCCTCCCTGAGAAAAGGCCCCGGCTAGGTTTTTGAATGCTTGCGGGCGGGCTGCGCCTCGGCTGTGACGGAGGGGGGAATTGAAGAGGAATATTGGTTGTCCGGGTTCTTGGCCCGGCCGGCGGGCCCTCCTGCGGCTTCTTCCAGGGGGGGGGCCGTACCGGGGGGCCTCAGGCTCGCTCGGGAATTTGCCGGCGCAAGGGCTTGGCCCTCAAGAAAAGCTTCAGGGCAGAAGGCCCGTGGGAGCAAGGGCCATGCCGGGTTGGCCAAAGGGGGAGTGAAGGGGGGGCCTGAGGCGGGGCCGCCGGGGGGGGCCCATTGGGGGCCTTCGGGGGATCCCAAGGGGGGGGGCCTCTGAGGGGCCTCTTGGGCGGGTCTTTAGGGCGGGCGTTCCTAGAGGGGGGCCGCCTGGGGTTTTCCGGATGGGCCCGGCGTGCCAATATTCTAAAAATGCCAAATCATCAAGCAGGACCCTTCGGGCGCCCGCGACTGGGCGCTGTCCAGTAGGGCTGCGGGGCATGCCATAAAGGGCGGGCCCTAAAGGAGGGGGGCCTTACGGGGTCCCTCAATCAGGCTCAGGCATTTGCCGGCGCAAGGGCAGGCTTGGCCCTCAGGCAAAGCTTCAGGGCAGAAGGCCCGAGGGAGCGAGGGCCACGCCGGGTTTGCCACAGAGGGGGCCTTAGGAGGGGCCCCGGGGGGGGCCTCCAGGGCGGGTCTTTAGGGTGTGCCTCGAGGGGGGCCGCCTGGGGTTTTCCGGATGGGCCCGGCTTGCCAATATTATGAAAATGCGCGCCAGCAAAGCACTCGCCCCGAAGAACCTCTCCGGCGCCCGCGACTGGGCACTATCCAATAGGGCCGCAGGGCATGCCATACAGGGTGGGCCCGAAAGGAGTGGGGCTCTGCGGGGGCCCAAAGGCTCAGGCATTTCTTTGCCGGCGCAAGGGCTTGGCCCTCAAGCAAAGACAGTAAGCTTCAGGGCAGAAGGCCCGAGGGAGCGAGGGCCACGCCGGGTGTGCCAAAGGGGGCGGGGGCATCGGGGGGGCCTCAGGAAGGGCTTTAGGGGGGCCTTAGGGGGGGCCCTAGGGGGGGCCGCAGGGGGGGGCCTCTGGGGCGGGTCTTTAGGGTGTTCCTCGAGGGGGGCCGCCTGGGGTTTTCCGGATGGGCCCGGCTTGCCAATATTCTAAAAATGCCAAAGCATTCAGCAGAACCTCCCCGGCGCCCGCGACTTGGCCCTGTCCAGTAGGGCTGCAGGGCATGCCATACAGGGTGGGCCCGAAAGGAGGGGGGCACTATGGGGGCCCTCAGGCTCAGGCGCATGCCGGCGCAAGGGCTTGGCCCTCAAGCAAAGCTTCAGGGCAGCAGGCCCGAGGGAGCGAGGGCCACGCCGGGGTGGCCAAAGGAGGGGCATCAGGGGGGCCGCGGGGGGGGCCTCCGTCCGGGGGGGCCTCTGCGGGGCCTCTTGGACGGGTCTTTAGGGTGTTCCTAGAGGGGGGCCGACTGGGGCTTTCCGGATGGGCCCGGCTTGCTAATATTCTAAAAATGCCAAAGCATTCCGCGGAACCTCTCCGGCGCCCGCGACTGGGCACTGTCCAGTAGGGCCGCAGGGCATGCCATACTTACAGGGCGGGCCCGAAAGGAGGGGGGCCGTACGGGGGTCCTCGGGCGCAGGCGTTTGCCGGCGCAAGGGCTTGGCCCTCAAGTAGACTAAAGCCTCAGGGCAGAAGGTCAGGGAGCGAGGGCCACGCCGGGTTCGGTTGGCCAAAGGGGGGGCGGGCCTCAGGGGCGGCCCAAGGGAAGGTCTCAGGGGGGGCCTCAGGGGGGGGCCTCAGGGGGGGCCTCAGGGGGGGCCTTAGGGGGGGCCTTAGGGGGGGCCTCAGGGGGGGCCTCAGGGGGGGCCTCCCGGGGGCCTCTTGGGCGGGTCTTTGGGGTGTTCCTAGAGGGGGGCCGCCTGGGGTTTTCCGGATGGGCCCGGCTTGCCAATATTCTAAAAATGCCAAAGCATTCAGCAGAGACTCTCAGGCGCCCGCGATTGGGCACTGTCCGGGAGGGCTGCAGGGCATGCCACACAGGGTGGGCCCGAAAGGAGGGGGGCTTTACGGGGGCCCTCCGGCGCAGGCGTTTGCCGGCGCAGGGGCTTGGCCCTCAAGCAAAGCTTCAGGGCAGAAGGCCCGAGGGAGCGAGGGCCACGCCGGGCTGCCCAAAGGCGGGGCATCAGGGGGGCCGGGTTGGCCAAAGGGGGGGCCTTAGGGAGGGCCTCCGGGGGGCCTCTTGGGCGGGTCTTTAGGGTGTTCCTAGAGGGGGGCCGACTGGGGTTTTCCGGATGGGCCCGGCGTGCCAATATTCTAAAAGTGCCAAAGCATTCAGCAGAACCCTTCCGGCGCCCGCGACTGGGCACTGTCCAGCAGGGCCGCTGGGCATGCCATAAAGGGCGGGCCCGAAAGGAGGGGGGCCTTACGGGGGCCCTGAGGCAGGCTCAGGCGTTTGCCGGCGCAAAGGCTTGGCGGGCCCTCAAATAGAATAAAGGAAGCAAGCTTCAGGGCAGAAGGTCAGGGAGCGAGGGCCACGTCGGGTTGGCCAAAGGGGGGGCCACAGGGGCGGCCCAAGGGAAGGCCTCCGGGGGGGGCCTCAGGGGGGGGCCGCAGGGGGGGCCTCGGGGGGGGGCCTCTCGGGGGGCCTCTCGGGGGCCTCTTGGGCGGGTCCTCTTTATGTTCCTAGAGGGGGGCCGCCTGGGGCTTTTCGTATGGGCCCGGCTTGCCAATATTATAAAAATGCCAAAGCATTCAGCAGAGCCCTTCCGGCGCCCGCGATTGGGCACTGTCCAGCAGGGCTGCAGGGCATGCCATACAGGGTGGGCCCGCAAGGAGGGGGGCCTTACGGGGGCCCTTGGGCGCAGGCGTTTGGGGCTCCTTACAACGACGGACCAGATAGGAAGCCGGAAGAAAGACCCTGGCTGCCTAGGTTTTCAAGGGCGGCCTGCGCCTTGGCTGCGGCGGGGGGGGAACATGGTCCGGGTTGCTTGGCCCAGTGGGCCCGTTGCCTTTTGGGGCTTCTGTTCGGATTGATTTGCCGCGGGCAATCGAAATCGGGTAAAGCCGAAGGGCAAAAGGCGAAGGGGCGAATGCCGGGACCCGCACCGGCCGGCGTGGCTTTCACTTCTGAAAGGCAGGCCTTGCCGGCGCATGAGAAGGGTTGGGCGCGCACGCAGCCTTAACACTGCAGGGCAGGCCCCAGGCGGCGGCGGCCATAAGGGGTTGGCCCCAGGGGGGACCTCTGCCGGGGGGGGGCCTTCAGAGGGGCTTCCGAAGGGGCTCCCGGCCGGGGAAGCAACGACGGCAGGGCTCAAAAAAAAGCCGGGCGCCATCCTTCACTTTTCTGGAACTTTTCCTAGTGAGAATTATAGACGCGCCCTCGACCTCAAGCCGGGGCGCGGGTTTCCGGTTTCTGGCTCTTCCTTTGCAAGTTCCTAAAGGCACGACATCTGGCTCTCAGATCTTTACTTCAAAGAAAAGAACTCGCGTGGGGGAAGCCTCAGGGGGGCGCGCCCTCGACCTCAAGCCGGGGCGCGGGTTTCCGGTTTCTGGCTCTTCCTTTGCAAGTTCCTAAAGGCAAGACATCTGGCTCTCAGATCTTTACTTCAAAGAAAAGAACTCGCCTGGGGGAGGCCTCAGGGGGGGCCTTAGGGGGGGCCTCAGGGGGGGCCTTAGGGGGGGCCTTAGGGGTCGAGGGGGGGCCTGAGGGGGGGCCTAAGGGGGGGCCTGAGGCCCAGAATAGCGCTAATGATCATTATTAGTCTTGTAATACGCAAATCCTGCATCAGAAACTTCGTTTTGATATGGGGAGGGAGGATTTTTCCTTTTGATACCATGCTCGCGTTCTTCACAAGCTGTCAGGAGCCGTTTTGATGAAAGAAAGCGCGTTCATCTGCACACAGGGATTTTTTACCATACATTTGTTGGTTGAAAGGTAAGTTTATCAGGGACCACTATAAAGAAAATATCCTCGCCGATTCGCTCCTCATCACCAAAATTATGTTGGTGTTGATAAATACTATATAGTGAACTCCGATTTTATATCAGAAGAATCTGAAAAGTTGTCCATTTGGTGTCGGATAATAAGTATCTCCGATCTTTGAGAAAGTGACCATAAATCTTTATCTTGGTCTTGGATCGGACCCCCGATATGACCTTCGCGAAAACAAAGTTAAGGCTGCTCAGGAACTGCTGCACAGAGAAATGGGAAAACATCAAAATCGATTTGGAAAGAGCCGTGTTATCAAATGCAAATATGTCTGGGTCTGGAAATTTGTGATGCTGGGCGGCGTATCATGAGAAGGCCACAAGTGCTGGCCCGGCATGACAAGTTTTTGAGCTTCTAGGTGTTGCCTACTCTGCATGACAAACTGCGTTTCTGCATGCCAGAAAAAGGGGGCTCGTGGGTAACGTGCATGACAGATGTAAGAGTCACACCCGAGAAGCATGACAAATATGCATTCTTCCAGACCCAGACATTTTTGCATTTGATACGTGTTGCGGCTGCGCCAGCGGATCGGGTGAAGATGTGACGTCTTTTTTTATGCTAAACCTGTATTTGATTTCTCGGACAGGTTCCCCTTCGCCGCGTTCCCCGTCGGCCACGTAGATCAACTCCATTTCCACTACACCCCCAGTGCGGAGCGTCTCGCGTGCGTCGTCCGGAAGGAATGGCACTGAAGTGGCGTCGCTTAGGTCTATCAGAATACCACGAGCGAGCAGAGTGACAGAGGGCCCCATCCGTGCGGAAAGTCGCCCTGTCCACCAATGCCAAAATAAGACGCTGGCGTTGGGTATGCCGTATTTGAGAAAGGTATTGTACTCTTGTTGAATTCTTCTCGGCGTTTGATGCCGGGCCAAGGCGAAAGCCTTTTCCACCTCTGTCAGCAGCCAGCGGGACATGTCAGGGGTAGCTAGTTGCACCCAAGGTGACTCAACAACCGCTCCGTCGGCGTCATGGTTAAGACAGCGTAACCTGTGCGTGAAGTGCTCCAAAAGCAGTGGATAATCGCCTTCCAAAGAAGTACCTTCTGGCTGTGGTCCCCTTAAAAATGCGCGCTCTGATGACGCAAGTGCGTGCGTAAAGGCCAGCACGTCGTGCTCTAGTTTCCCGGGCACGAACCCTTCGTCCGAGGCAATAGTTTTTCGCAGGTGCTGGAAAAGTTTTTCCATTTCGCTTTGCGCCAAGGACGGTAGGTGGACAATATTCGCGGACTTGCGCTCCTCCAGGTAGGGGCCACCGTATATCTTCGGTCGAAGGATTATGGCGTTCTCAAATGTTACATTCTCAACTGTTACATGAATTTGTAATGCAAGAACGGCGAAAGTGAAAGGGGGAAGATTGCGCCTTTTGCATTACAAATTTGGCACGGAGTTAGATGCTGTTTAGCCCTTCGGATATTTGTCATGCGAAGCAGCTAAATCGTGGCGATCTTGGTGGCAAATTTGCATGACAAATCATGTAACAGCTGAGAATGTAACAGTTGAGAACGCCATAAGGACGTTCAGAAGCGAGGCAAAGGGCATCTTTCGCCCGCCCGCGACAAAGACGAGGTCGATGGTGGTCCTTGCTCGGGGCGGAAGTGTCGTCGTGTCAGCAGACGAAGAAGCGCTTTGCTGATGATATTGCACCAGCTGCTGCAGCTCTTTCTCAAGTAACGTTGCCAACTTTTCGTCGCGATTTGCAGCAGTACCGATACGCACGACCGGAGTAGGACCATGAGCTGTAAAAAGCTGCGGGCCGGTCCCAGGGCTGGCGAGCATATCATGTGGCGCTGGATACGAGTCCGCACCGGAGAGCCTGTCGAGCACGTGGCGAGCTTTGGTATTTTTCCATTCGTAATACGGGATTCTTGTGATAACGTTGCCGCCCACGGTAACGATCTTCAGAGCGGGACCTTCTGCTGTCCTAGCTGGGAAAAGCGAAAGAATTTGCGGTGGTGCAGCTCCTCCTCTAAAAGCAGGGACTAGTTGTACTTGGGGAGCACGTGGAGGCCTGTTTGTTCCGCGATCATCTTCCCTCGACGTTCCGCCGAAAGCTGAAGCGGCGTGGCCCTCGGTGGCGTCTTCTAATTGTGGGCGACGAGCAGTGGCTTGAAATTTTTTCAACCAATAGCAATACTGGTTAAAGAAACGCATGTTGTCGAGAAAAGGAATCGGGCGTCGATCCGGGGGCTCTACTACCGATAATTCTGCTGCCTGCAGCCGCATCAAGGGAAAACCAATGCAGGAAGTGCGGAACGGCCCCGAGGCTACCAGCGGAAGTTGTTGTGCCATGAACATGAGGCCACTCGACGTCCCAGCGGGAGTCATGCCAGGATCGTCGTTATTTCTTAGCTTTTATCCTGTGGAAGAATGATGTCCCCACGACCGCAGTGTTAGTACTTACAAGGGTTCTGCATGCTAAGGACGATGTTGTTTCTCATGCGGATATTCTCCATGAGGGGCGCTTATTTTTCATGAGTTTTGGGAATCTGTCATGCGCTAATTAGCATGAACAGATTGGATCTGTAATTATAATGCGTCTGGACAACTACTAGCTGGGCACGGCTACACTACGTACAGAGCCAAACCTATCATCCGTGACTCACAAAATTTCAGGAACTGTCTATGCAAAATTCCCATCTTGAGACACTGGGGTCGTGTGGGCCTCGTTTTTCCTCAGGATAGTGCAAGCTCTTCCGCTCCATCGTGCTCCTCGTCGTGTGCTGGCGTCCCAGAAAAGTTACTGGAAGATGAAGGATGACCGGCGGGGGGCGCTTGGTGTCGTACTTCTGCTGCTGCGCCTTCTAGGTCACGACCGATGGCTTGGAGTTTTTCAAAGCCCCCATATTTCTTAATCCATTCCATGTTTTGAAGAAAGCTGGTTTTTTTCGGAGGCTCTTCTACGACGCGGACGCTCTGCCACCGAGGGGCCAAAAATCCCGTGAGTATCAACTGCAAAAATGTCTGGGTCTGGAAGATTCCGAGCTTTGTCATGCTAGTCTGGCATGACTCCGAACTCTGTATTGCGCGGCCGCGAAGAGCTGCTCTTGCCTGTCATGCAAAAACCCTGTTTCTCATGCGAAACGCAACTCAGAACCACGGCAAAACTTGTCATGCTGGGCAGCGCATTACAGTGTTATCACTATTCCCTTCCTTGCATCACAAGTTTCCAGACCCAGACACTTTTGCATTTGATAGCGTGTGAACGTGTACGAAAGCCGGCCGTGTAGTCCGGCGCCGGGGAAGGAGCCACCAGGGTACTACTAAATTCGTCCGTTGATCCTCTTGCATCACGCGCAGTTTCGGTTGCCACGACGACGGATGAAGAAATAACTTCTGGATCTTCAACATTTTCATGGGTCTTCGTCGACGGGGCTGCTTCGCTAGTACGCATCTCTACTCCACGAACTCCGTTGTTCTCAACATGATCCGTTTCAGTTTCAATTTCTGACAGTGCTTGGTTCAGTGTAGCGGTGGAAAATCTACCGCCCGCAGGAGATGGTGGAGCGGGAGGTGGAGCGGCAGCATCACCTGTGCTATGCATTGCAAACATTTTTGGGTCTGGCAGGTTGCAAGTTGTGATGCTGTCATTGGATTCCAAAATTCCAAAAACACCTGTATTGCGCGACCAGCAACAGCAGTCCAGTTTGTGTAGTTAGGCGGAGAGGCAATTTCTCATGCGGAATAGGCATTCGGAAGCCTTCTAAAAATCTGTGTTGCTAGATCATGCATTACAGGCATCATCCATCATACAAAATATGCA
Source organism: Amoebophrya sp. A120 (assembly GCA_905178155.1). Classification (NCBI taxonomy): domain Eukaryota; class Dinophyceae; order Syndiniales; family Amoebophryaceae; genus Amoebophrya; species Amoebophrya sp. A120. The sequence goes on along the minus strand of CAJINV010000022.1, from coordinate 654,827 downwards.
TGACAAACATGCCAATCTTCCAGAGGACCCAGACATATTTGCATTTGATATGTAGCTGTGCTCCCGGCGGACGAGGAGGAACTACTGCTTGCGGTGTTACTTCCCCCACCACTGGCCGCGCGGGCCAGTATATCAAATGTAAAAATGTCTGGGTCTGGAAGATTCTGACACTTGTCATGCACGTTTGGCATGAGCCATGATGTCTGTGATGCATACACTAGCAATACAGATTTTTTGAGGGCTTCTTGATGCCTATTCCGCATGACAAATGCCTTCTCAGCGTAGCAAAAATTGCATTCTGTTTGCTACTCATGCAATACAGATTTTTTTGGAATCCAAATACAGCATCACAAGTTGCATTCTTCCAGACCCAGACATTTTTACATTTGATACAGTACCGGCCATAGTAACTGCATTGTGACCACGCACAAGGAGCTGAAGAAGAGCAGCCCGTTTGTTCTACTGCGAAGAAGCTTCGCGGCAGCTCCTGTCGAAGAATTTTTATGTTGTACTGCCATTATGGTAGATTGTGTCGCCGTGGTTCTAGTATCAGACAGAAGTGCTCGTTGGGAAATGTAATAGGATGCTGTATTGTTCAACAGCGGTCGCCGAAACAAGTACAACCACAACTACGTGGTATTGCAATGCTACCGCCAGTCGCAGTGAACAAAACCTAGAGAAAAAAGATTGGTGTAGATCAGTACACCGCGCCGGTGGATAACAAATTGAAAATCTACGACAGTGGGTAGAAAAAAAAAAATTGTGTCAAGTGTGATGCTGCTGCTTGTACATAAAATCGAAATGGACGGGAAAATTAGTTGGCGAAACAAGCGGAGCGTGACCACCCTGCAACCTGAAACAGTGCATCAACATACACAATAGATAAATTCAGGTCCGCGAGGATGTGCTTCATACGGTAATGTTTATCCGTCTTCTTGTTGCTGTGAGCTCTACGAAGTTATCTGCTCTGGTAAAAAATTCGCAGACGATCTTCTGGATCCCATACTCAGTCTCGGATCGTGGGTACATTCATCTTTTGATGAAGTGAAAGTAAGCGCAGATCCACTTGTACTTCGCTTGGATTCCGAAGGAAGATCGCCGGCCGTTTTTTTGGGCTTCGCTTGCACAGATGGGGCTTCGCTTGCACAGACGTTTCATAGTTTTTTTCGTGCGTATACAGCACGATTTCGATTTATTCTTGAAGTAGATTTTCTTTTCATCTGGTGCTTTGACCGCGTAAAGAAACCTAGTCGTAATGAGTAGGAGAAAAAAACAGCGAGACCGACGAGACCAACGTGGCGGCAGAAGTAGGGATGGGGTAGTACTAGTACATCGCGGTATGAACTATGATATTAGACACGACAAAACAATCGCCTTACTGGACCGAGCGCAACATGTGCCAGGCATCACAGCTTTTCGATGAGGATGACAACAGCGGCGATAGAAGTCGTGTACGCCGCGTGTATCAAGCTCAGAAGTTCCGCCAGTGGTCTTGTTCCTTGGCACTAAAAATGCCACGGGCGAAAAGTATTGTTCCTGGGACTCAATATTTTACATTCTCTTCAACCTGCAGAAATCCCGCCGCGCTTCGGCGGAACCTGAGTCAAAGTCTTTTCCAAAAAAAATAAGGCTGCTATCGGATAGAACCAGCGAGCAAAATTGATGAAAATACTATCAGTACAAAAGCTAAGCTAAGCAGATGACCTCAGCGTTGCACATGAAGCTGAGGTTCTGAATGACGTGTAGTTCGATGCATTTTTTGTAGTTCGTGCAAGCAGTATAAAAAATAGAGCCGTTTAAAGTGATGCAATCATTATATAGTTCTTGGACTTGCTTCTACATCACGGCTTATTTTTCCCCCGACCTCGGTGGGTTTTTATTTTTTGCTCCTGCCTCCGCGGCTCAGAAGGTGCTTGAGAACAAAACTCGACAGCTTAACGCTGAGAAAGATGGACAGCCAGCTTCACGATGAGAAGTTCCAAGATGTTTAGTCTTCGTTGCTTATGGTGCATGCAGGATGGATATGGCAACTCCCCCAAGCTCTCATTCATATGGAGGCATGAACAGCATTACAACCACCAGTATGACACGTGGAGCCTGTGCATGACAACTTCCTTCTGTGCCTGGTGTAGTATTCTTTGGGCAGCTTCCAGAATCTGTCATGCAAACTGTGGTGCCACAAGGCTGCACTTGGATTTGGGATTTTGCACGGCAAATTTGATGATGGGGGAGGTGCACTCTCATAATGGAAGTTGTCGATGCGCCAGATCATCATCATGGTTCAGTGCTGGGGACGGGAAAATTGCTGATGTGCTGACAATATGCATTGCAAAAGCATCGTAGCAGTCAAGATACAAGCGTACAAATTAGCTCAACATGAAAAATGGATTTCACGCCATGCAGTTCTGCATCCATAAGTAGCACTTTCAGGAGTACGAGTGCGATACTTTTGCACCGGATAGACAAATCTGCAGCTTGCATTCCCAATTTTGTGTCGGCCTGCACCGGATGCGCGTCATTATTGTCGGGGATTCTAGAATAACAAAGTTCACGACATTATCCTGAGCAAAAACCTCCCCACGACTCCAGGGTAGTTGTGATGCAGATTTGCAATCACAGGACAAGGACAACTTGTAATGCACATCTTCCCCATGAGAGGCATTTTCACACACCAATGCTGTAAAGATGGTGAAAAGTAGAGGGGTTTATGATGCGGCTGGCCTTGCTAAAATGCACACTACACGACAGAGAGGACCTTGTCCTGCGTGACAACTCCCAAAACTTCTGGATTTGTGTTGCTAAGTTGCCAAGCTGAAGACTCTAGACTCGGGAGATTTTTGCTCAGAATACACATCAGCGGTCGTGTTTAGAACCCGCGTGGCATCGAAGCCCGTAGCCTATCCACAGCAAATTTATTTCCGTAAACGTACAAATGCGGTGAATGGGGTTTCTGCATGATAAAACTAGCCTTCAATCGTATTCAGCATGACAAGTGGCACTACATAATTCTACGTACTATGTTGGCGAAATATGTCATGCATTTTGTACGTGGACGGAAACGAAAACGAATTTGTATTGCATATGGAGTATTGATATCAAATGTAAAAATGTCTGGGTCTGGAACGATGCAACTTGTCATGCTAAGACTGAAGCATGCAAAAATCTGTGTTGCATGATTACCAAATGTCGTCTAGTTTTGAACAAGTCGGGAGGGAGTTTCTCATGCGGGGTAGGCATGACAGAGATCGCACAGTGTCTGTCATGCTAGGTCCTGCATTCCAGACCTCATGGGTCATGGAAAAGCTGCATGACAAATCGCGCATTTTTCCAGACCCAAACACTTTTGCATTTGATAATTGAACCGAAAGGCTGTTGTACTTGCTGGTCGTGTAATGTCCTCGAAGCTGTCCACTATCCCACGAAAAAACTGTTTCACTGTGAACTTGTGATACATGGAATGGAACACACAGCTATGTGTCTTGCTACACATGCAATACATTGGATTTTTACTGGTGTTTTCCCTTGGGAAGTACGCATGGCAAATTTTCTGTGCCATGTGTAACAAACTTGTGTTGCAGATCTTGCAAAATCATCACAGTGAAACAGTCTTTTCCTGCGATATCCACGAAACGTTCTCCAATGCCGTAAGGCCATGTAGTCCAGTCCATGGTACCGCGCTGCGCCGTCGGGCTGAGAAACAAAAAGCCGGGGATAGTACGCGCTTGGATTGTCATTTCGCACGACTCATCAAATGCAAAAGTGTCTGGCGATCTGGAAAATTTTAGCGCGGTTTGTCATGCATATTTTGCATGGAGGCTCATGATGCCTGTAGTGCATGACTTAGCACAACAGATTTTTGGAAGGCTTCCTGATGCCTATTCCGCATGACAAATGCCCTTTCCGCGTAGCACAATCTGGCCTCCTCTTGCTGGTCATGCAATACAAATCTTTTTGGAATCCAAACACAGCATGACAAGTTTGGATCCTTCCAGACCCAGACATACTTGCATTTCATACGACTTGCTCGAGAAACTGGTCACGGGATTCTCTGCTCATGTCGTCCCCCGCTTGCAGCCCTGCCCAGGCAGTGTGCACAGAAATAAACGAGTCGGCTTGCACACTCAGACGGCCGCCGTATCCTGAGTAAAAACGGGGCCCACACACCAGAGTCAAGGTGGGAAGTCTGCTAGACAAATCCACCAGGCTTGGCTGTTGCGCATGAGAAGTTTGGCGTCGTAGTGTAATCCTGTTGAGCTAGTTCACCAGCATCACAACTCCAGCATATCATGTTGATTGGAGCATGACAAATTCCGAAACGCAGCTAGAAAATGCTTCTCATGGGGCTCCGCATGAGAAACATCTTCAGCATGCAGAATTGCATTACAACTATGGGGTGGGGACGTTTTTACAAATGATACGCCGTTTCGAGGATTCACTCCAGCATTGCTTGACGGACCGGCGGTCGAAGGTCCATCTACTTCGCGATCAGGACGACCGTCGCTTGCGGTGCTTTCCTGATGTTGAGCAGGACGACCAGTTTCTTGGTTACCATGTGCTCGCGCTCCCTGGATTAGTGGGCGGAGTTTTTCGCGCAAAATCTTGGCGGAGAGCTATTCTGATGAAAAGCGCCGCCACCCCATAGTCGAGCTAGGAAATGATCTGCTAGACAAATCCACAAGTTTCGGCGCTTGCGCATTACATCTTTGGCGACGTAGCATAGCCCTGCCTACTAGGTAGACCGGACGCATCACAAATCCACTTTCTCATCGTGATTCGCGCATTACAGAGTACCAAACTTCTACACGATTAGAAATAAATGCCCGTCATGCGGACCGGCATGACAGATGCTCTGAGCATGCAGATTAGCACGACAAGTCTGGGATGAGGGCGTCATGACCACGCATAAAAGCCAGCCCGGCATGACGTCGCCATGGATCAGTGCGGTCATGATCTTATGCATTGCAAATATGTCTGCGTCTGGGTCTGGACGGTTGCAAGTTGTCATGCTAATTCTGAATCATGCAAAAAAACTGTGTTGCATCATTACCAACAGCCGTCCTTTTTTACCAAGTTGAGAGGAAATTTCTCATGCAGGATAGGCATGCTAGTAGAGATCTCAGCACATCAGAGTTTGTCATGCTAGGTGCTGCATTCCAGACCTTACGGGTCATGGAAAACCTGCATGACAAATCTTGCATCCTTCCAGACCCAGACATATTTGCACTCGATAGATCTCGTCCTCCGGAGCCTCTATCCTGAGTAAAAACGTACCCACACCAGAGTTGTAATGCAGATTTGCAAAGACAGGAAGACTTGTAATGCGCATCCCCATGAGAGCCATTTCCAATCCTGTTTTGGAATTTGTGATGCTGTGAACAGGACGAGCAGATGAATCTGTGATGCGGCTGCACTTGCTGACCTGCACTACACTGCATAGTGCAACTTGTCATGCGTGACTCACAAAACTCCTAGGTTTGTGTTGCAAAATCCCCATCCTGACTCTGGTGTGGGTACGTTTTTACTCAGGATAGCCTCGGCGAGCAGGTCGTAAAAGTCTTCCACCGTGCAAGAAAACAGTCCCTTTGCGACGAAAGGATAATGACCGGGGGCTCTATCGGTGCCTGCAGTCGCGTTCTTGTACCAGTTTTGCAAATAATTCTTCTTCTTGTTTTCCACAAACGTCTGACTCGCCTTGCTTGCGGCAGCAAGGCTTGCGGTCGCGGCAGTCTGCTCTGGGCCCAGCCGGTGTTTCCGCTTCAGAATTTTCTGCAGCATGGTGTCTCTCGTCGCGGTGCCAAGATGAGCATCGGTAAGCACAGCTTGGCTTCCTCGTGCACCACTATCGCCACGGTGGCCAGCAGCGCGCACGATTTCCGCAGCTTGGAGCCACTTCTGAGAAACCGCCGGACGGATTGTTCCCGGGTCGGCCGCCACCACAGCCGCCTGCTTGGTCTTTGCGTGGTGGCTTTCGAGGTTTTCCACAGTTGCTTTGCGGTCGGCTTTATGGAATGCAAAAATGTCTGGGTCTGGAAGAGTGCATGTTTGTCATGCTTGGCTGGCATGACTCTTAAATCTGTCATGTACTTTACCCAAGAGCCCCATTTTTCTGTCATGCAGAAACGCAGTTTGTCATGCAGAAGAGGCAACACCTAGAAGCAAGCTCAAAAACTTGTCATGCTGAGCCAGGACTTGCGGCCTCCTCATGATACGCCACCCAGCATCACAAGTTTCCAGACCCAGACATATTTGCAATGCATAGGCTTTTTGATCGAAGGAGCCCGACGCGACCCCATTGCCGGCCAAGAACGAATAAACCCGGTCCCAGGCGTATCAAATGTGAAAATGTCTGGGTCTGGAAGAATTCATGTTTGTCATGCTTGTCTGGCATGACTCTTAAATCTGTCATGCACGTTACCCAAGAGCTCCGCTTCTCTGTGATGCAGAAGCGCAGTTTGTCATGCAGAATAGGCAACACCTAGGAGCTCTGAAACTTGTCATGCTGAGCCAGCATTTGTAGCCTCATCATGAGACGCTACCCAGCATCACAAGTTCCCAGACCCAGACATTTTTACTTTTGATAAGGCGTAGTCTGGCAGGGGACCTTCCGCGCCGCTCGTGCTGGGTGTCAAAGAAGTACTGCTGTCGTGTTCGAGGACCACATCGTCGGTAGCTTTGGGAGGTGCGCCTGCACCAGCTCCCGCAAGAGACTCCTGCGCCGTTTGAAGGTTGTTCACCTGCTGCTGCCCGTCAGTGCTTCTGGTGTGCGACGAGTCGCTGGAGGCCGATGCGGCGACCAGGACAGATTTGGTGCTCCATAGAAGCAGGAGCGCCCGAGATGCCAGTGCGTGCTTCATTATTTTTGAATCTGCAAGAGACACAGGCTTCAGGCGTGTGTATGTTGCAGTCGAATCAATGATGAAAATGAAATTGTACGCAGCAAACTACTGGGACTAGTAGATAAAAGGAAAAACAAAATTTTTCAGCAAGGCCGACAAGTTAAAGTTTTCTAAATCAAGTACATTGAATCTTGATATCGTGTGCGGAAATGTCGAAAATATTGTATCAACTAAGAAGTAGAAATTGCATTGTTTGTAGAGTTTGAAATAAAATATCGTATAAAAAAAACATGGAAGATGAGGTTGAAAAGCTTCGATGCAGCTAATCTTCGCCTGTTGAAAAAAATATTGCATTTTGACGTTCCAGCACTGGAAACATAAGCAAAAAATCCCGCTACAACTTCTACATGCTGACCAGCCCATGCTGGCGCTTGTTCCATCTTGCATTTTTCTAGATCCACATCCATATTTCGACGGCCACAAGCTTCAAGATTCTGCAGTCTTTCACGAAGGTGGCTACAATTCCATTTTTATCCCGATGAAATTATTAACCGACGCTTGTTCATCATGTTGTAGTAGGAATAGCTTCTTCATGATCTTCCCATTACTTGGAGGAGTTTCAACCGCATCTAGCGTTTTTACACCGTGCTAGTACAACAACCTCTTAGTTTTGGTTTTTGATCCAGCTTTCGTTATAGGAAAAGAAACTATGTGGTACTTCTTTCAGTCGCCGTCACAAAACACAGCGAACTCGTCGCAACGAGGTGGCTACAAGCGTGCTGCAGTGGCGGTCCCTCCAAATGGTATTAAAAGGGGGCTGTGATGAGAGCTGGCAGCTGTATTCCTGCTTTGCTTTTCATTGTCCGAAACAGAAACGGTTCTCCTTGATACCAGAATGACGCAAGGGTCCTTTGCCGTACGCAGCACGACCAGCTGCAGTAGCAATTGTTAATAGACTCTCACATCTACTTCTCAAGGGCAGGATAACATCTCAGCAACTTGCTAATGTCATCCGAAACACAATTACATATAAAATTATTGTCGGTGCAGCATACTAAATAGCTCAGTACGACCTCGTACAAGGGCATATTTTCATCTTGAAGTTCAGGTCAGTAAAGACTTCATCCACCACCACCACTTTGCTGCACCCGGTTCATGTGCTGATTTTCTATCTGCGCTACCATTTTATTTCCCAGCTTTTCCTCTTCTGGGTTTTTCTCTTCCTCGCGCGACGGCCCGTGTGCACCGTAACCCGTTTGATCATGTTTCGGAGAAAAATTGCAGCGAGATTCACCGTCGCTGCTGTGCGACCGGTTTTGGCCCAGAGAGCACGAAACCAGTGCTATGCCTGGGCTTTTTGTACAGAAGCATGCATACAGTCTTTCCCTCCGCGTTTCGTTCTTTCAGGTATCCGCTCAAAGTATGCACTGCGCATTTGTCTGGGTCTGGAAATAAACGAAAAACGGCGCTAACTTGTGATGCATCCTGTGCATGACACCCAAGATTTGCCCTATTAATTTTGCTCAAGGTTAGAAGGAGTTTGTCATGCAGAACAGGCATGACAAAGAGAAAGACCGCACAGAATCTGTCATGCTACGCCCCGCATTTTTCCAGACCTCACTGGGCATGGAAAACTTGAATAGTGCAAGCATTGCAATCTTCTTCGACACCCAAACAAATACTGGCACTTGATACAAAGAGCCAGTAGTGGTCGGGATGACTATCACACGCCCGTCGTCGAAATGTCGCCACTGCGGAGATTGCTGCGTACCGATGTTCGCAACCGCCGTGTAGTGGCCGGTATTGGCCCTTGGACCGTGGTGCAAAATCACCGCATGCAGTTCGTTATGCATTGCAAAAGTGTCGTACTAGTATTAATTGCAATACAGATTTCCTTAGCTGCATGAGAAATGGAATGTGTCATGCGGATTTGCCTTAATAAAAAGATTTGTAATGCGAGATTTGCATTTATACGAAAACGATACTTTTGCAGAGGATATTCGTACGCCTGCGACACAGCGTCCATGCCCCGTTCCTGCACTTGCCTTTCCCACTCTCTTATCAAACGCAAAAATGTCTGGGTCTGGAAGATTCTAAACTTGTAATGCTGTCTCTGGATTCTAGAAGAATTTGTATTGCATGACCAGCAAAAGGACTCCAGTTTGTGCTACGTGGAGAGGGCATTTCTCATGCGGTGGAGGCATCGCAAAGTCCTCTAAAAATCTGTGATGCTAGGGCATGCATCGCAGACATCCTGGGTCATTCAAAATATGCATGACAAACCTGGCAATTTTCCAGACGACCCAGACATTTTTGCATTTGATATCTCTGTAGTCGCGTGCGTCCTCAGGGGACTCGGGATTTCGCACTCGCGCACGTTCTATCAAGTGCAAAAGTGTCTGGGTCTGGAAGATTGCAACTTGTGATGCTGCATTTGGATTCCAGAAAAATCTGTATTGCATGAGTACCAAAAGGAACGTAATTTTTGCTACGCGGAGAGGGCATTTGTCATGCGGAATAGGCAACAGGAAGCTCTCAAAAAATCTGTGATGCTAGGGCATGTATCACAGACATCAGGGCTCACGCAAACCGTGCATGACAAGTGTCAGAATCTTCCAGACCCAGACATTTTTACAGTTGATACGTTCAAACTCCGTGTTGATGCCGCTTGGACCATTTCTTCGCGCCTGGGCGTCGATGTAGAATAGAAAGGGAATGTCCAGATATTTCATTTTTTTCCTGGTGTTGCTTGTTCCGTCAGTCTGGTATGTGAAGCTGTTCACGTGGAGCGGCAAAATTTCTGGCAGTTTGCGGAGGTGAACTTTGCGGTGCAGGCCGTACTCGGTGTAGCGAATAGTCCGAGGTTGTCCTGTGCTATCTCGGATTGTCCGCTGCGCATGCATATGAACTGCAAAAGTATCGTACTCGTATAAATGCATTACAAATTTTCTCAGCATGAGAACTAAAATTTGTAATGCGGATTTCCCTATAACGAAAAGATTTGTAATGCATGATTGCAATAAGAGTGCGATACTTTTGCACAGCATAATGCACCTGCCTGGTCCGCGTCTCCACACCGTCCAACCAGGTCGGCCGAGGGTCGTCATCGTCCACTGCAGAATCGTGGGAAAATTGGGAGGAGTCAAGCAGCTGCAACTACATTCAAGATTCTATCTCAGCGCCTCCTGTTGCGCAGGAGCCTAAGCCTATTATACTTACTTATTACGGAGCAGTTTATGAGCACCCGCTGCAGAAGTTGAGTTTGAGAGCTCCTCTTTTACATGAACTATCGATGAGCTCTGGATATCAAAAACTTTGTGTCCTGGTTGACTTAAATTTTTTTCCATGTTCATACACGAGGGAGTCGACGTTTGGATCTAGTACACCGTGATCTGGCTCGAAGCCTGCGTTCCGCAGTGCTTGTAGAATGTCAGTGTTATGGGGTTCTCAAACGTGACATTCTCAACTGTTACATGGTTTGTCATGCAAAATGACCATGACCCGCCAGACGATCAAGCTGCTTCGCATTACAAATTCTCGGAAGGCTAAATAGCACGGTAATCCGGATCAAACGTGTAATGCAAGACGCGCAAGGTTCTCCCTCTCACCTGTGCTAGTCTTGCATTACAAATTCATGTAACAGTTGAGAATGTAACATTTGAGAACGCCATAAGTGTGCCTGTCCTCGTCGAAGTCTAGCATGAATTGCGATGCGGGGTACCACGCATTCCCGGTGTGGTCGCTCTTTACCCAACCGCCCTCGTGCACGTTGATCGGATTCCCTTGGGTATCAATCGCAAAGAATTCCTCCTTGATCTCGAAAGTGAAGAGATTTTGTAACTCCCGGACCAGCACATTTTCGATAAGTCTGCTCATGCCCTCCGATGCGTCCTGCTGTAGCCACTGAGTCCCGTAACTTCTGAGGCCCGGCCAATTCCCCTTCTGCACGACAAAATGCAGAAGTGCTTCTACCCCTTGCAACCGGTTCCAGGCGAATCTATCGGTGTACGCAACAATGTTATTCTGTTGACCAGTGATGGCACGGAAGAAGGCGCACCAGTGCGTGAGTTTCTCGTTATCTTCCGGGCTGCGTTGCTGCGAATCTTCACTGCTCGTCCTGGAAGACCTCGCACCTAGCAATCGCTGCTCCTCATCTCTTCGCGCGCACACCGCCGCGGCTTCCTCGTGCAGGGACGGAATGTAGACCAAACTCTGCGACAAGCTGATCATCCAGCACAGGTTGTTGGGATTCACAATTCCGATCTCTGGCTGCGTCGTCGAAGACTATCATACAGAAAAGTACGGCCATCGCCATGGCAGCAAAAAACATAAATCTCTGTTGTGTGATTTGTGTTGCTCAACCAAAATTCGCGCCGCTAAAAACTCTGCCATGCAGAGACAACTATTTTGCCGATACATTTTCGCCATGCACAACGGAATTTGGATTTGTCATGCAAAACGATAAGAACCGAAAAAGCTTGCCATGTTGAACAGACAACAGGAATTTTTTTGTGATGCTGAAAATTGCATGCCAAACACAATAAAATGATTTTCCAGTCGTGTTGAAGAGGTAAACATAAGTCCGTACTTTTCTGTCGCATAAAAAGCTGGACCCGCTACTAGCATGCTGATCAGGAACAGTCCGGCGCAGAAATCTCGTTGGGCGACCACCATCTTCGCCAGCGGCCGGCGCCGGCCTCCTGCGCCCAACAACCTCAAGCGCGCCTCTATCTTCGATGCCGGTTACTGCAAAAAAAAAATGACCTCCTCCAGAAGGTGCTGCTCCTGGCACGGCAGCCAGCGCGACGCGAGGGGCTCCTACGCTGAATAAGATGCATGGGCCCAACATTGACCCGAGCATCTTTTTCTTCAAAAAGGCGAACATAATTCTATCCGTATATTACAGCTAGAGATGTTGAAGTTGCGGCAAGTAGAGCGCGGCGCGTACTGATGACAGAACAAACCTTGTTCTGCGCTTAGTGAAATCGCACGAGAAAAATATGGACAAAATATTTAAGGAAAGAAGCCGGTGCTGGCACTTATGTGAGGTAAGAAATAAGAAATGAACTAAGTAGTAGACGACCGCGATATTTGCCTCAAAAAGGTGCATAAAACTAAAAGGCTGGCATTTCTGGGGTGTTAAATTATATATTTGCAAAAGAAATGTCTCATCACACAAAAGCAATTCGTTGAAACAGTGATCTTCACTGCAGGTCCACCCTTGACTGACATCTCGCGAAAACTTATCGCAAAACGACAATGACAGATCTGCGTATTTGTCCTACAGTTCGGTGATGGCGATATCAATCGAAGAAATGATCTCATCGAGCTTTCGCTCGGGGTTGCTTTGTCCCCCGAAGGAATACCAGGACTTGTACTACTTGACGCGAACAGGCTCGAGGTCGATCAAGCACCGCGCCACCTGCGGGAGCTGTAGATCCAGCACAACATGGCATAGTCGTCGGCCCAGTGCGTATCAAACCGTGGCTAGCGGCAGTGGTCAAAATACATAGCGCATAAGTTCTAGCGAGAAGTAGAACCTCGGCGGTGCTATTTTTTGGCTAAAAGTTACCAGTAGTAGCCTACTGATGTGCTGTCTAAGGTTGTTGTAGAATGGACTGCACAAAAATGAAATCAAGCTGCGCGCTGCGCTTGCGCGCACAACCCTGAATTATCGAAATTTTTTGCAATATTGCTTTCAAAATTAGCAAAGTGATGATAGAGTTAAATTTTTTCTATAAGAAGGTGCGGTTGTACATGCTGTTGCAAGGTGCGTTTATGTACATGCTGCTACTCGGGTTTCCAAAAATCGGACCTACAACGTTGTATCGAAGTATAGTATATGCACAACAGCTACTGCTGCGTCAGCGCCGAACAGCAGCTACTATACTTCGATTAGTTGTTCAAAGCTGTGATAGGTTTTTTGTCGAAACAACCTTTCCTATGTGCCCCGGCCTTGATGATAGAAGCACGTGCTGGCTTTCCTGCGGTTTAAAGAAATGCACATAGAAACGATCGCGTTCGCGCCACAATCGAGGAATAAGGCATTCTGCAATAAAAAAATCGTATACGTCGAAAGCTGGCGTGTATGCGTAATCTAATATCCTAGCTGGGATCATATTCTTTTCCGGAAAGATAAGGCCGCTAGCTGAAGGATATTGGCAGCAGCAGACATCACAAGTGCTATTATCAGGGTCCCGCAGGACCTGCAGCTCCATTTAGTCTGACCACGCTGAGCTGCACAGCAAATGTTATGCTGTCGAAGTCCAAAATGTAGTCGGTGCACCATCGAAAAAAGGGTCAATTCCTGCCTTGACCCTGCGAAAAAGGGTCGTTGCTGCTGTGCTGACAAATCTGCAGCTTGCATTCCCAATTTTTTCTCGGCTTGCAGCGAATATGCGTCATAACCGTCGGCGACTCTACGATGACAAAATGGACTTCCTCGGCGGTAACGTTCAGGACATCCCGTGTGGCGTCGAAGTCAGTGGTGTAATGCAGGGTCTCGCCGCCACTGCTGGAGGTAGAATGAACTCCACCGTCGCTGTATGCGTACCGCCCCCGAAATGTGCGCCTGTGCCGCAACGCTATGCGATCGCCCGTCTGGCGGCTGCGATCGCCCGCGGGACGAACACGGGCGTCAGGGTCATAATCGGGGTTCGAAACAAACAACCTCGGGTAGTATGCACTTGGATTATCCTCTCGCACGACTTGCTCCAGAAAGCGGGCCCGGGAGGTTGCGCTCATGTCTGGCCCATGTAATGATCCGTCATCTGCCCAAACGTCGTTGTGCACAGCAATGAAGGACTCGCCCTGCGCACTCAGGCTGCCACCGTGTGGAAGGGTGATTCCAGCAGCGCTTGTCGGGGGGCTTTCGGTCGCCGTTCCTGCCCCGTGACCCTCCAGGCGGGGGCCAACGGTC
>CAJINV010000022.1:527457-629798 GCA_905178155.1 Amoebophrya sp. A120 | reverse complement strand
CCACTTTGCTGCACCCGGTTCATGTGCTGATTTTCTATCTGCGCTACCATTTTATTTCCCAGCTTTTCCTCTTCTGGGTTTTTCTCTTCCTCGCGCGACGGCCCGTGTGCACCGTAACCCGTTTGATCATGTTTCGGAGAAAAATTGCAGCGAGATTCACCGTCGCTGCTGTGCGACCCGTTTTGGCCCAGAGAGCACGAAACCAGTGCTATGCCTGGGCTTTTTGTACAGAAGCATGCACACAGTCTTTCCCTCCGCGTTTCGTTCTTTCAGGTATCCGCTCAAAGTATGCACTGCGCATTTGTCTGGGTCTGGAAATAAACAAAAAACGGCGCTAACTTGTGATGCATCCTGTGCATGACACCTAAGAGTTGCCCTATTAATTTTGCTCAAGGTTAGAAGGAGTTTGTCATGCAGAACAGGCATGACAAATAGAAAGACCGCACAGAATCTGTCATGCTACGCCCCGCATTTTTCCAGACCTCAACCTCATTGGGCATGGAAAACTTGAATAATACAAGCCTTGCAATCTTCTTCGACACCCAAGCAAATATTTGCATTTGATACAAAGAGCCAGTAGTAGTCGGGATGACTATCACACGCCCGTCGTCGAAATGTCGCCACTGCGGAGATTGCTGCGTACCGATGTTCACAACCGCCGTGTAGTGGCCGGCATTGGCCCTTGGACCGTGGTGCAAAATCACCGCATGCAGTTCGTTATGCATTGCAAAAGTGTCGTACTAGTATTAATTGCAATACAGATTTCCTTAGCATGAGAAATGGAATGTGTCATGCGGATTTGCCTTGATAAAAAGATTTGTAATGCAAGATTCGCATTTATACGAGTGCGATACTTTTGCAGAGGATATTCGTACGCCTGCGACACAGCTTCCATGCCCCGTTCCTGCACTTGCCTTTCCCACTCTCTTATCAAACGTAAAAATGTCTGGGTCTGGAAGATTCTAAACTTGTAATGCTGTCTCTGGATTCTAGAAGAATTTGTATTGCATGACCAGCAAAAGGACTCTAGTTTGTGCTACGTGGAGAGGGCATTTCTCATGCGGTGGAGGCATCGCAAAGTCCTCTAAAAATCTGTGATGCTAGGGCATGCATCACAGACATCATGGGTCATTCAAAATATGCATGACAAACCTGGCAATTTTCCAGACCCAGACATTTTTGCATTTGATATCTCTGTAGTCGCGTGCGTCCTCAGGGGATTTGGGATTTCGCACTCGCGCACGTTCTATCAAGTGCAAAAGTGTCTGGGTCTGGAAGATTGCAACTTGTGATGCTGCATTTGCATTCCAGAAAAATCTGTATTGCATGAGTACCAAAAGGAACGTAATTTTTGCTACGCGGAGAGGGCATTTGTCATGCGGAATAGGCAACAGGAAGCTCTCAAAAAATCTGTGATGCTAGGGCATGTATCACAGACATCAGGGCTCATGCAAAACGTGCATGACAAGTGTCAGAATCTTCCAGACCCAGACATTTTTACAGTTGATACGTTCAAACTCCGTGTTGATGCCGCTTTGACCACCATTTCTTCTCGCCTGGGCGTCGATGTAGAATAGAAAGGGAATGTCCAGATACTGCATTTTTTTCCTGGTGATGCTTGTTCCGTCAGTCTGGTATGTGAAGCGGTTCACGTGGAGCGGCAAAATTTCGGGCAGTTTGCGGAGGTAAACTTTGCGGTGCAGGCCGTACTCGGTGTAGCGAATAGTCCGAGGTTGTCCTGTGCTATCTCGGATTGTCCGCTGCGCATGCATATGAACTGCAAAAGTATCGTACTCGTATAAATGCATTACAAATTTTCTCAGCATGAGAACTAAAATTTGTAATGCGGATTTCCCTATAACGAAAAGATTTGTAATGCATGATTGCAATAAGAGTACGATACTTTTGCACAGCATAATGCACCTGCCTGGTCCGCGTCTCCACACCGTCCAACCAGGTCGGCCGAGGGTCGTCATCGTCCACTGCAGAATCGTGGGAAAATTGGGAGGAGTCAAGCAGCTGCAACTACATTCAAGATTCTATCTCAGCGCCTCCTGTTGCGCAGGAGCCTAAGCCCATTATACTTACTTATTACGGAGCAGTTTATGAGCACCCGCTGCAGAAGTTGAGTTTGAGAGCTCCTCTTTTACATGAACTATCGATGAGCTCTGGATATCAAAAACTTTGTGTCCTGGTTGACTTAAATTTTTTTCCATGTTCATACACGAGGGAGTCGACGTTTGGATCTAGTACACCGTGATCTGGCTCGAAGCCTGCGTTCCGCAGTGCTTGTAGAATGTCAGTGTTATGGGGTTCTCAAACGTGACATTCTCAACTGTTACATGGTTTGTCATGCAAAATGACCATGACCCGCCAGACGATCAAGCTGCTTCGCATTACAAATTCTCGNGGCAGGGGCCGGCGTTGTGCTCGTGTGGCCAACATCGGCTTTCATTCCCGCCGCGCTAATCCGAATTTCTTTTCCCCAGTTGATCACGCATTTTCCTCCGCTGAATGCCAGGCCTGCTGTGCGAACGCAGATTTCTTTCCCGCAGGCGAAGATGACCGTCACCACCAGTTCAATGACCCAAAATAGCAGCTGGACTACCATTACTACTAGGCCCCGAATGACCTGGGTCGCGAAGCTTTTCGCCTGTTCCCCTGAAGTTGTTCCTCCGTCGCGCGCTCCCTCAGCTGTTCCCGTAGTGGTAGTTGTTGTTCCAGTAGTCGTGGTAGTAGTTGCTATGCCAGTAGTAGTAGTGGTTGTTCCACCCGTTTCCGTTGCTCCGCTGGTGGTAGCAGTAGGAGTAGTAGTGATAGTTGCCGCGGCCGGTGGGTCGGCGTTTGTGCTTCCTCCGCTGGGCTGCGTAGCCGTCGCCGTACTGACTTCCGCCATAATTTGCTCCGTTAGCGAGACTGCGCTCAGTGGTGACATCGGGGTTGGTGCACCCCGATGCGGAATATCGTCGTCCATTTTCCCCCGGCGCTTAGTGCGAATGGTTTTAACCCGTTCCCAAAATTCCTGTAGTTGCTGTGTTCGGTCCCCTTGTGGTTGCTGCTGCACCGCGCGATTGCAAGAGCGGAAGCCCGAAATTAATGGCAAGGATGCCGGCGAATCCCAGTCGGTGTCTTCTTGTCGTTGTTGTTCGTAGTTTCGTGTTCGGCCGAAGAACATAATATTTTTGTCAATCTGATTGCAGCGCGACTAAATTTACGCAAAGAAAGCTGTAACCCGAGCGAAACCAGTAAAAATATCTTGCAGTAAGTTACTTCCCCGATAAAAATTAGTAGTGATAGAACCCCAAGAACCGTAAATAGTGCATTGCAAACTCGTAAAATAGATAATCGATAATCCCCAAACCGTAAATAATGTATAGCAAATTTTACGCCGTAAATCGTAAGCAGCTAGTCGAATTATTGCCCAGGTTCTCCACCAATTGAAGGATCTAGTTTCAAAATGGAGAGGTTAGAACACAAATATTATCCCAAATAATCCAAATAGACCGCAATCAGGTGCGGTTTCGCGACAGTTTATTTCTTTCCCCGATGTTCGTGCGTTAGTTTCCGTGTTTCCTATCGGTCTTTATGTCCTACCAATTTGTAATGCACCAAAACGATGTTTCCCCACGATGTAATGCGGATTCTACTCCTATAATTTAGTACGAAATACGATTTGTAATGCTATTTTTACCCTCCGACGCCTTGACGATTGAGTTAAAGAAAGAGCGACAATTATACAGTGCGAATTTGTAATGCGCGACCACGAAAAGCGATTGGTAAATGCCATAGTGCTTGCGACCGGCTGAACACCATGAGAATCATACACGAAGATCCAAAAAAAACCATTTAGAAATCATACAGGATTTACCACCGACGGAAGAGCATCTTGATCGGGCATTTGCGAGCAGAAAAGCCACTTGCATTACAGATTTGATAATACGATAAAAATGAGATCCCTACTTCCCCAAGAAAGAACATCATACATTTGTAAAACAGGATCGGAAAAATAGATCGGTAAAATTCTGAACCAGTGGATTTGTATTGCGTGGAGAGGCAGTTCGTGCTTAACCATTAAGAATCATATACACAAACCGCCCCCAGCACGAACTGACGAAGTCCACTGATTTTGTCCTCTAAAAACTTACGACTACAGTACAAATTTTCTCCTCCTACTTGATAAAAATAACGTAAGCGAAAAGCGTCATAATGCACGACAAAATAATTGCACTTTTCGGCTTCACAGTAGTGCTGCCGATTCAAATCCACGACGAAGTTCTCGACGCGAAGACCAGTCGATGACAAATTTTTTCGGTGCACAGGCTGCACGAAAGAAATTTGCTCGATGCTGTCCCGCCAGTCTACTAAGTACATCGTGGTAGGAGATATGACCTGCTTGATCATAAACAAAGCAGCATGGTTCAGCCCACTCAAAATATCCTTCCTCCGAATCTCAGCCCGGATATTGTGATAGTAGACGATATCCCCAACGCGGAAGAGCGTGTTGTTGTTCAACGCGACCCGCTCGTCGTTCTGCGTAAAAGTGTTTTCCCGGCGGTATCGGTGGCGTAGAAGAACTTCGTTTTTCTGGCGGGTCTTAAAATCCAGAACGTCGAGGCCATCCTCGTTGTCGTCAAAAATTTCCTCTACCCGTTTCGCTACCGTACTCAGCTCCATGCGTGGCTTTTCGTTGAATCGGAATTCGTGGGCGCTTTTGTTTCCCCATGCTGGTCGTTCAAGAGTTCGCCAAAACCATTGAAGTTCCGAAGCATACAAATCCCAAGTATTCTTTTTCGACATGAAACGCATTTTCGTAGCGATGAAGCATCTCATATCTTTGTGCGGAAATTCGATTGGCCACTGTCCCCGTGGATTTTCGCGTGACCCAGGTCGAAACTTAATCTTCTTCGACTTCAGAAATTTTCCCAGTACTCCCTTCTGAGTTCCAAATCCGTTATCGCAGCGAATGGCAGTACAGTGCCCCTGGTCGTGAAAAACTGTTTTCAAATGCGCAACAACAAGAGGTAGACTAGTGTTGGCAACCGGAAATATCCACCCATAGCCCGTCGCTGCGTCGACTACTGTCAGCAAGTATTTATTTCCAAGCCGGCTTTGTTCGTAGGGTCCGTGGTGGTCGATGAAGAAAATCTCACCGAAGTGCGTAACCCGGTCGGCAAAATAAAAAGCGTCGGTCCTTTGCTTTGCCCGTTCGATTCCACATACTAAGCATCGCACATCGCAATACTCTTCCGCCATCGCTTCAATCCCCACCCACCAAAGATTTTCATTACGGAGCCGAGAAAGAGTAGCACTAACTGTTCCATGGTGTTTGTCATGCGATTCCTGAAGTAGATGCAGCTGAAATGTAGTTGGAACACAAGTACACCAAACCCCCTCTACATTCTGCACCAAAACTCCATCATCATCAAATCGGAAATCTCCCATGCGGAGTCTGCGTGCTAGTTTCTTTGCTTCTTTCCGCGGTAGCTTCATCTCTCGAAGGAGAATATCAAACCACTCCAAATCCCCATCATCCTCATGCTCGTCTTTTGCTGAAACCGCATGACAGATTGGCCCGTAGTGTTCATCTCCTCGTTGTTCCCGGGCGAGTTCCAATCTTGCAACACTAATTTCCACCGTTGCTATTTCCTGGAAAAGTCTTTTCTTCCCAATCAGCAGCGCCCCCAGGTACTTACTGTTGCTGCGAATATCTTCGGGAAGTTGTGCGGAGCTGCCTGCAACCTCAACTAAAATTTCGATTGGTCGGCCGAAAAGGATGCGAAAGGTGTTCTTCGCTTTAGCCCGAAAAAATAGGACTACTCTTAGCGTACCCCAGGAAGCATCCCAAACCAAGTCGGCACCCCCAAGAAGATCGACCCCAGTAGCAGCGACCCACTTTAGGTGCTGTGCCTTGCCCGTTTTCCTTTCGTCGTGCCAAATTTCGCTGTAAAGTTTTCCCGCATCGAACTGTTCCAATTTTGGTTCTTCTCCTTTCAACACGACCCAAGCAAATTTTCGTATTTGCTCTCCCGCTTTTGCTTTCTGCTGTTGTTGACTTTTGTGTGCCACCGGTACTGCTTGCGGTGCGTCCTGTAGTAGATCGTCTTCCTCATCTTCCACTGGTTCGCCATCGGAAGCTTCAAGCTCCATCTCGTTCTCTTGTCGAGCGGGATCTTCAGCGACCAGCACTGCATGTTGTACCGGTTCAGCTGGTTCTCCAAAAAGTTCTTCGAGTGGGTCTGGGAAAAACTCCTCGTCGTCCGCTGCAAATAAAAACTCTTCTTCTTCCCCTGCAAATTCTTCTCCACTGTTGTCCGGTCGTGGTTCGTGGTTTTCAAAGTCCTGATCTTGTTCCGCAGCTTGTAGTAGCGCTGGAATTAGAGGCGTCTTGCAGTTACACTTGTATACTCCGTCGAGGAAGGAGTGACTCTCGCCCCCAACTGCAAGCGTGTCTAATTTCACCGGATTTGGACAGACTACTTCTGGCCACTGAATCGCCATGGTACTCGGATTGTAGTTCAAAATCGTCCTGCTAATCGAATCCATTTCGTAGTCACCTCGGTATTCCGAAAAAACATCTGGTAGCACCGTGTAGCACCGGAATTCTTCAGCGTGTCCCGCTTTTGGTGTCAGGGTCATCAACCACTGCCGGAAACTGCGCGCAACATCGTACCGGGCTTGTCTGTCGTCGTTGTCCGCTTTTCGTAACCGGACCAGGTTGCTCCAGCTATATTTTTGCACTTTGCATTTAGCCTCGATATGCCATGCCTTTCCTCTGGTGTCGGTGCTGTAGCACTTAATTTCCAATGCGTGTTTGTGACTGATCGCGGGCAAAAACTTGCTTTGCAACTGGAGAAACCCGTAAACCGGAAAACGGCTCATGAACTGCAAGAAAAATTGACCCCGTAATCGGTTGGGATTTTCAAACATGTTGAAAATCAGCTGTGAAACAGGGCAGGAAACCATACTACTGACTTTTGTTGCTACTTCCAAATCCCGTTTGTCATGCTGTTTTCCGATTTCTGGCTTCTTGGCGTCGAACAAAAACTCGATGA
Source organism: Amoebophrya sp. A120 (assembly GCA_905178155.1). NCBI lineage: Eukaryota > Dinophyceae > Syndiniales > Amoebophryaceae > Amoebophrya > Amoebophrya sp. A120. The sequence goes on along the minus strand of CAJINV010000022.1, from coordinate 622,746 downwards.
AGTCGGACACATATTTTGGAATCCCCACGGAGTTCGCAACTTCTTCTGCGTCGGCGTCTTGCTGTCCCCACCAAGTTCGGCTTAGTGCATCGGCAACGACGTTCCACTCCCCAGCCAAAAATATTCTGTAACACGACCCCAGCCGTTCCATGATTTCAGAAATCCATCGGCGAACCTTGGAGCTCACCCGCGTGTTAGCCCACAAAGATGCCATCTCATGCGGACCTTCGTTCTTGTGGTCGAAGTACAACAAATATTCATAGCGAGAAACCTCATCTGCACCTTCCAGGCACCAGTAGTGCATGGCGAAGATTTCTTTCTCCATCGTACTCCAGCTGCGTTCTGTCGGGTTCCAGGTTTTGGACTGGAAGTAGACCGGTTGTGGCTTCTGGTGCGGTGCTGGTCGCTGCGTAACGACGAAGGAGCACGCAATGTCCGATGCGTCGATGAAAACTTCTATTGGCCGCCCCGACGTTCTCCAAGCTCGTGCTGCCTCCACATCGATGCTCACAAGATAAACATGTGCATCCAGGGCATGCTTCAACTTTTCGAGTGCGTCTTGCGCTTCAGCGTCCTGTGCAAACCCAGACCACCTTTTTTGCTTTTCGGAGTAGGGTCGGAGAACATGAGCCAAGTCCGGGAACCTCGGAATAAATTCGCGTAAGTAGTTGCTGAAACACAACAGAGACTTCAAAGCTTCGGAATTAGTGGGAAGGGGCCACATTTGCAAAACTTTTCTCTTCTTCGCGCAAACTGTTCTTCCGTTTCTGTCGATTTCGAATCCCAAAACTTCGACACTAGACGCCCCAAAGACTGACTTCCGAAGAGACAGGCAAAACCCACTTTCCTTGCACCTTTTGAACAACTCCGCCACCCGCTGTAGCAGTTCTTCGTCGTCCTTTGCGTTGTGCGTCAGGTCGTCAATGAACACCGACAACCATTCCAGAAACCCAAAAACATTTTGAGTATGAGACTGGAATAGTGCTGGTGCCCATTTTGGACCCAACGGGAGTCGCACCGGAATAAAAATTCCGCTTTTCGTCGACCAACTAAGGTAAGGCGCTGTGCATGGACTTAGCAGCATCTGATTATAGCCCATCGACAAATCCAAAACGACGAACCACTTCGGGTTTCCGTGGATCAACTTTTTGAAAATATCATCTGCCCGCGGCATTACTGTGGCTTGATCCTCGACTTGTTGGTTGTAAAATCGGTAGTCCACTACCAGCCGGCGCGTCCGATGATTTTTCCTGTCTGCGACCAGTGTTGGCGAGGTGTGTGGCGGGGGTTGCTCTTTACTCAGGTCGAGCGGCCGGATTTTGTTTTCAAAAATATGCTCTTCCAGCAAAAATTTTGTCCGTATTTCGTCCAGCGGGTTGGTTTTGTACGGCTGAATTGCTTTCCACTGCGGGTTCGGTTTGATGACGTGGCGAGCGAGAATCCCTTTTAGCTGCGGAAACTCCGCCCCATCGTCATGCAAGTGCTCCGCATTTTCCACCACCAGCTCGATCATCTGTGTCCGCAGCGGCTCCGGCAAATCCACTAATTTTTCTTCCTGTGCTTTTCTGACCCTGTCCTTCCACTCCTGGCTTGTTCGTAAAAGTTTATCGCCCCCGGCTTTCCACTTCGACTTCTTATCCGCAATTTCTTCTTCCAGAAGTTTCTTTTCCTCCTCGAAGTCTTTGTACTTGTTCTCTTCGTTTTTGTACTTGGCTCCGTGGAACCTTGATCGAATTTTACTGAAACTGCGCCCCCGGCTCGTAGTGTCTTGTTCTGAATTTCCGTCGTCCCCCACAGCTCTTGCAAGATTGCAATACAAAGTTTTCGAGAGCTCCGGCCCGCGTGGTAAAATTGATAGTCCCAAAACTGCACTGTCAATTTCCTGCTTTGAGATAGGCCGATCGGAGTGTTCGCGGACGACAAAACTTGCGACCCCCAACTTCCTTGAAGTTCTGCTACTGTGCGAAACCCGTAAAACGATTGGCATACAGGCGGTTTCCATGGTCAGAACGATCACTGATGGCTCGATGACAAATCCCGGAAGCGCTCCACCCCCTCGGCCCTGAAGGTTGTAAACCTTGTTGCGTTCAAATTTCTCTTCGTCTAAATGCACCCGGATACAAACTTCGTCTTCGCTCGGGATTCGTACTGTTTGCTGCATCGTACACAATTTTATTTCTTTTTGTAGTTCACTATTCCCGCTGCTGGGGTGGTCGGGACAGGACAGCGCAGCATCTTCTTCTTCTTCTTCAAGTTCTTCTTTCCGTTCGTCAAGTTCTTCTTCCTCTTTCATCATACACATTCGATATTTTCCTTCCAGGGCGGTACTGCTGTTTGGGTCCACCTCATGGGGAGGTCCACCCAAACCGGAAAACCCCACCTGAAAATCGTCTTCCCCCATCTCGAAATTGCGGACCCCGGAAAAATTTACTTCTTTACTCTCGTCTTCAAATTCTTCTGTCACCGGTGTAGCAATTCCTTCACCGTCTTGTTCCCGTTCTCGCGGAAAAAATTCTAATTCCTCAGTGCTGGTTGTCAGTGCTTGTTCGTGATTGTTAATTTCCATTCCCTTTTCAAAGCTGCTCCATAGATCTTGTTTCCCGCATAACAGATTGCGTCTTTCGTTCTCACTGTTAGATAGTCCAGCATTAAAAGTTGGATTTCGGATCGGCTTGTTCCCAACTGCTGTCGGATCGAGAAGAAAACTCCCGCCCGGAATAAACTCGCGATCATCCGGAAGGCTCGAAATCTGGACTGTCTTCTTTGTTTTTCGTTCTTCTTGTTCCCAATTCTTTGCTTTAATTTGTAGCGCTTTTTCGACCTTGTTCTGTAGTACTGTTGCTGGAGAGTTCTTTTCGTAGTTCTTATCTTCATCATACAGGTATTTTCGTAGTCCGGTCTTGAATTCCATCGGTAGTTCTTGTTTTTCGTACTCCCCAACTTCAAAGTAAATCGCTTCCCCTGGTAGCAAAAATCTGACCCGTTTCTCGCCTTCGTTTTTCCGTTTTGATTTTCGCGCGGCTGTGTTGCAGTTTGAGGCCGTACACCGTGCGAAACCCTTCAAACCGGCTGCAAGCCCTGTTTTGCAACTTTCTAAATTTTTGTCTTCAAAAGATAGTCACGATAGAGAGCGAGGAATACAAATTCCAAGCTTCTCCAGCTTCACCTTCGACCCCATAAACACCACTCCAAGTCGTTCTTCAAAGGTCTGCAGCCCGATAATTACATCGTCCCCTTCGCAAAGCCAATCCACGATCGCGAAAGGCAGCCACAGTTTCTTCTCCTCGGTACCATCGGCGCTGCGAAAAACAATTTCGATTTCCACCAGTTTCCGCTCGTAGTGCACGAGGTGATTGCGCGCCCCCAGCTGCACAATGTCCACCCCGTCGGTCTGTTGGTTCCGTAAGACTTGCGGCGCGTTTTTCTTCAATTCCCGCAAAAGCTTCGCGCTGATCATGTTGTTACCACCATCCCACGGGCCAACACAGCACGCGCTGTCAAGCATAGCTTCGTACTGTTTTCCGGCAATGGTAACTACGCCCCGGGGCCGGGGTGCTTTGCTCGGTTCCGTTTTCTTGAAGTAGCTCGCCGCGTGTGCCCGCACTCCTTCGTTAATGTACTCCGTGCCCGTGGTCTCGTCGACGACCGACGTCACCAGGTCGAAAGGAAGGTTTGCAGCAAAAAATCCCGTCCCTGAATTCCGAACCATAAAATTGTAGCCCTTGGATTTTGTGTACATCAAGCTGACTTTCGCGACAAGAGATAGAGGCGGAACAGACCCGGCCGGTTCGGCGCTCCACATGTGTTCCTTCGAAATTTCTTCCCCACCCAAATATCGCTCCAACTCGTCCGCCGAAGTATTTAAGTAAACCGCGTCGGAATTCGTCGAAGAAAATGCGCAGTAGGTTTGCGTCCCCGCATTACACATCCTGAGTCCGTAAATTGCCCTCGTCCCCTGATCGTCGTGTTTCGGGACCCATCCGCACTGCGCGAAAATGTCTTTCACATTTTCACTGCTGTTTGTCGGAGCGGACTGTGAAAATGCATGACAAATATCCATTTGCATGAACCCGGGACTTTCTCCTTCACTGCTCGGAAGAGAAGTTGCAGTGACTGACCGGACCACTCCGAATTGCGACTGCTGTCTTCCCCCGGTGCCAGCACTCCATCCTGCGCCCAAAAGAGTTTGTTCCACGTTGACGGACTGCTGTTGCTGGTGACGAGAGCATTGTTGCTGCTGCTGTTGAGCTGGTTTCTGCATGAACGGATTCGGACCAGGACGAAATTGCTGTTGTTGCTGCTGCTGTGAGAAATTCTGTCTCTGCTGCTGTTGATGCTGAAATGGTGCGGCGCTGTTAGTATTTTGCTGTTGGGTACCCGGATAAGCCGTCATATGCGGGAGGTACTCGTAGGGCTTGCAATGCAAGTCACAACGGAGGTGGTTCGGGCGCCCACCCGAAGCTGCATCTGAATCAGCACAAATTTTATCAGGGCAAAGGATTGCGCCCCCAGGCTCGGCGACCTTGTGGTGGTTTTTGCAATACCCACATAATCCCACTTGCAGTCCCCTACCAAGCTGTTTTTCTGCAGCAGCGACCCGGCGATTGAAAAGGAAGTGGTGGATCCGGCGGTGGTTGCCGTTGCACATCCCCGTACCCAGCGACGCGCCTGCTTGTGGTTGCAGCCGCCCTCCTGCCGCGCGGTTCAAGTATTGCTGTTGCTCCTGCAGTGCTGTTTGCGTCGCGCTGAAGTTACTCGGTTGGCCGGGGTTTGCAGTGCCGTCGGCGTTGCTCTTGGACTGTTCCGACTGCGCCAACAGTGCCAAGCGGTCAAGCACTTTTTGTAAAGACTGGGCGGCGACAGGTTCAGCACGGTCCCCAAAGTAGTCGTCTAACTTGGTCCGGGCCCAAATCGGCAGGCTAGTGCGGTACTTGAGTTTTTCCACAAACTGCTTCCGCTCGGTATCGGCACCGACTTCAGCCGTGAGCTGGAAAAACGTATTTCCCGTTCTTTCCCTTTCCGACATGAGCATTCCGAATGCAGCTTGATAACCAGCAACAAAGCTGATTAAACTCGACCCAACTTCTCGCGCATTTCTTGCCACGAAGCTGACCTCGTCAAGGATTTCTTGTAGGATAGTAATCCGCTGTTGATCGTTGATTCCCCATGCGGCTTCGAGTTGCTCAACGAATTCCGAAAGAACAGCACCAAAAAACTCTTCTGACGCTTCCGACGGGTGGATAGCAAGCTGCGTCTGCATCCTGTTTCGAATCGCCAAAGCCGTCCCAGTTGCATCGAGGGTCTGCCAGGACTGCTTTTGCTGTGTCACCGTCTGCAGGTGAAAGCGGGAATTGATGATCTCCAAAACAGCCTCCCTCTGCGTTTTCGCCCGGAATGAAAGACGGGGTAGTTGTGGTTTTGCATAATCCGTTTTGTCTGCCTTGTCGTCGACGCCCGGAATAGCAGCCCAATCCACAATGATAGAACCCTCCGAGAAAATCATGTCGACCCGGTGGCCAAACTTTTCCTTCACTACTTTGCGGACCAGTGTGCGGAGGGCGAAGACTTGCATTTTTGTAAGCCCGGCCAATTTCAAGTCTTTGTAAAGTATCTGTCCGCTGACCGAGTCGGGAGACGTGGTGGACGTGGGCTCTACCCCAAGGAAAATAAGCTTTTTACTATCCAATTGGCCGGAAGCAGTAGTGGTTGGTGGCGTGGCGGCGACTGGAGTCGGCGGCGTAGAAGTTCTTGTGGCGGTTACTAAGGGCGGGGTAACGGCAGGGGCCGGCGTTGTGCTCGTGTGGCCAACATCGGCTTTCATTCCCGCCGCGCTAATCCGAATTTCTTTTCCCCAGTTGATCACGCATTTTCCTCCGCTGAATGCCAGGCCTGCTGTGCGAACGCAGATTTCTTTCCCGCAGGCGAAGATGACCGTCACCACCAGTTCAATGACCCAAAATAGCAGCTGGACTACCATTACTACTAGGCCCCGAATGACCTGGGTCGCGAAGCTTTTCGCCTGTTCCCCTGAAGTTGTTCCTCCGTCGCGCGCTCCCTCAGCTGTTCCCGTAGTGGTAGTTGTTGTTCCAGTAGTCGTGGTAGTAGTTGCTATGCCAGTAGTAGTAGTGGTTGTTCCACCCGTTTCCGTTGCTCCGCTGGTGGTAGCAGTAGGAGTAGTAGTGATAGTTGCCGCGGCCGGTGGGTCGGCGTTTGTGCTTCCTCCGCTGGGCTGCGTAGCCGTCGCCGTACTGACTTCCGCCATAATTTGCTCCGTTAGCGAGACTGCGCTCAGTGGTGACATCGGGGTTGGTGCACCCCGATGCGGAATATCGTCGTCCATTTTCCCCCGGCGCTTAGTGCGAATGGTTTTAACCCGTTCCCAAAATTCCTGTAGTTGCTGTGTTCGGTCCCCTTGTGGTTGCTGCTGCACCGCGCGATTGCAAGAGCGGAAGCCCGAAATTAATGGCAAGGATGCCGGCGAATCCCAGTCGGTGTCTTCTTGTCGTTGTTGTTCGTAGTTTCGTGTTCGGCCGAAGAACATAATATTTTTGTCAATCTGATTGCAGCGCGACTAAATTTACGCAAAGAAAGCTGTAACCCGAGCGAAACCAGTAAAAATATCTTGCAGTAAGTTACTTCCCCGATAAAAATTAGTAGTGATAGAACCCCAAGAACCGTAAATAGTGCATTGCAAACTCGTAAAATAGATAATCGATAATCCCCAAACCGTAAATAATGTATAGCAAATTTTACGCCGTAAATCGTAAGCAGCTAGTCGAATTATTGCCCAGGTTCTCCACCAATTGAAGGATCTAGTTTCAAAATGGAGAGGTTAGAACACAAATATTATCCCAAATAATCCAAATAGACCGCAATCAGGTGCGGTTTCGCGACAGTTTATTTCTTTCCCCGATGTTCGTGCGTTAGTTTCCGTGTTTCCTATCGGTCTTTATGTCCTACCAATTTGTAATGCACCAAAACGATGTTTCCCCACGATGTAATGCGGATTCTACTCCTATAATTTAGTACGAAATACGATTTGTAATGCTATTTTTACCCTCCGACGCCTTGACGATTGAGTTAAAGAAAGAGCGACAATTATACAGTGCGAATTTGTAATGCGCGACCACGAAAAGCGATTGGTAAATGCCATAGTGCTTGCGACCGGCTGAACACCATGAGAATCATACACGAAGATCCAAAAAAAACCATTTAGAAATCATACAGGATTTACCACCGACGGAAGAGCATCTTGATCGGGCATTTGCGAGCAGAAAAGCCACTTGCATTACAGATTTGATAATACGATAAAAATGAGATCCCTACTTCCCCAAGAAAGAACATCATACATTTGTAAAACAGGATCGGAAAAATAGATCGGTAAAATTCTGAACCAGTGGATTTGTATTGCGTGGAGAGGCAGTTCGTGCTTAACCATTAAGAATCATATACACACAGTCGTGTTGAAGAGGTAAACATAAGTCCGTACTTTTCTGTCGCATAAAAAGCTGGACCCGCTACTAGCATGCTGATCAGGAACAGTCCGGCGCAGAAATCTCGTTGGGCGACCACCATCTTCGCCAGCGGCCGGCGCCGGCCTCCTGCGCCCAACAACCTCAAGCGCGCCTCTATCTTCGATGCCGGTTACTGCAAAAATATCATGACCTCCTCCAGAAGGTGCTGCTCCTGGCGCGGCAGCCAGCGCGAAGCGAGAGGCTCCTGCGCTGAATAAGATCATGCATGGGCCCAACATTGAGCCGAGCATCTTTTTCTTCAAAAAGGCGACCATAATTCTATCCGTATATTACAGCTAGAGATGTTGAAGTTGCGGCAAGTAGAGCTGCGCGGCGCGTACTGATGACAGAACAAACCTTGTTCTGCGCTTGGTGAAATCGCACGAGAAAAATAAGGACAAAATATTTAAGGAAAGAAGCTGGTGCTGGCACCTATGTGAGGTGAGAAAGAAATGAACTAAGTAGTAGACGACCGCGATTTTTGCCTCAAAAAGGTGCATAAAACTAAAAGGCTGGCATTTCTGGGGTGTTAAATTCTATATTTGCAAAAGAAATGTCTCATCACACAAAAGCAATTCGTTGAATCAGTGATCTTCACTGCAGGTCCACCCTTGACTGACATCTCGCGAAAACTTATCGCAAAACGACAATGACAGATCTGCGTATTTGTCCTACAGTTTGGTGATGGCGGTATCAATCGAAGAAATGATCTCATCGAGCCTTCGTTCCGCTTTGCTTTCTCCTCCGACAACCACTTCCTGTCGGAATGACAGTGGTGGGGGAAAGAACCTCCCCGCTATAAGTACGACGCTTGCTCGCGATCTTCCACAATCTACAACAAGTTATTCGCAACGTCACAGTTAGCGAATAAGGTAGCGAATAAGTTATTTTCACAGTAGCGTCCACAATCTTCCACAGTCTTCCAATTTATTAGCGTCCACATCAATCTTCCACATTTATAATTAGCGTCCACAATCTTCCACAGTTAGCGAATAAGTTATTTGCAACGTCACTTCTTCGTATAAGAGCTTAACAAGCGCTATGAGAGGTTGCACATTTTTATTGTCCTCTCTGGTTTCAAGTTGTAAAAAGAAAAACACTGCTGGTCCAGCGCAGTTGTAAAAACACACGACGGCCGACGTGCTCCAGCCGTTTCTGTGGCGTAATTGCAGCGACATTCATCGTATGCTGTGCAAAAGCATCGTAGTCTTTAACTTGTATTGCAAACATGCATCACATCAGAAAAAAAAATTCCAATTTTGTTAAGGTAAAAACGCACGTCGTTCGTGCTAATTCGAGTCATTTTAGTGCAAAACTGGTCTTGTTAAGTCAAAAACAACAAAAACGACGGAAAAGCGCACGGCGGGGCCACTTAGTTAAGCGCTAAAATTGCCCCCATGTGCGAAAATGCGACAAAAAAACGAAAAAAGTCGGGAACTGATGAAAGTAACGACGTAAGTGCGCATAAGGGCACATTCGCAAAGAGCTGCGAAATTCGAAAAAAAATGCCAATTTTCTTAAGGTACAAGCGCACCTTTTTGGTGCTAATTCGACTCATTTCACTGCAGAACAGGCCTTGTTAAGTCAAAAAGAACGAAATGGACGGAAAAGCGCACGGCGGGGCCACCTAGTTAAGCCTAAAAATTGCGCAAATGCGCCAAAATGCAAAAACTAAGGCGGAAAGGGCGCAAATTTCTCAAAATAAGCACAAAAGTGCGCCACTTTGCGCATTCTCCAAAAATGCGCAAAATCGCAACAAGGCGCGCGCCTATGATTTTGCAGCGGTTCGCAGCGCGTTGGCGCTGTCGCACCCGTAGAGCTAACTCCCGACAGTTTGGTCGTACTTAGGACCACAATGCGCCAAAAGAGCTCCCATCAGCTCAAAAAGGTGCGCAAATGCACCAACAGACGCAAACTAAAGCAAAAACGGTCGCAAAGCCATCGAAATAGGCGCAAAAGTGCAACGCTTTGCAAATTCTCCAAAAAGGCGCAGAAGCGCGACAAGGCGCGCGCCGATGATTTTGCAGGAGCAAGTCCGCAGAGCGGTGGCGCTATCGCATCCGCCAGGTCGATTCCAGATAGTTTGGCCGTTCTGAGGACCAAAATGCGCCAAAAAAATTCCTCCAGCTTAAAAAGGCACAAAAACGCGACGAAGTGAACAAAATACGGCAAGCAGGCGGCGAAAATAACCAGCCCCAGGCAGTTTGTTCGTTTTTAGGCCCAAAATGCGCCGGAAAAGCTCCGCATAGCTCGAAAAGGCGCAAAAACGCAACAAAATGAACGAAGTACGGCAAAAAAGCAGCGGAAAGACACCCAAAAAGGAAGACGAAGGCAAAACATGGACAGCGTTGCCACTTTTAGCGTAAAACCTTAGCAACCGCGGCGCCTCTCATGGATGCTTGGTAAGTCGGCGCTGGCACTGCAGCGCAGCAAGGATAGTAAGTCCACAAATGCAGACAAGGAGCGAAAAACGCCGCCGCGTCACTGTTCTGCGCCCTGAAGTGAAGATAAACGCCACACGACCAACGCGCGAAACGAAAAACGCCAGAAAATAAAATGCCCGCAACAAGAAGCAGGCCGCTGGCTGACACGCCGAACCGGCCTCCGGGGTTGCATTACATGGAAAACCAACGAAGAGCCTCGCTTGGTGCTAATTCAGGGCGCTTACGCGAAGCAGTCGCGCCACTAGCTCTGGAAGCAAAGTGCGAAAGACACAGCCGGCGCCGCGTGGTTTGCCCCGCGAAAATTTCGACACGAAAAAGAGGAACGGGGCGCCAACTGCAGAGGCGGGCTGCTCTTCATGTTCCTACTGCCATAAAATAGCAAAAATGCAAAAAAAGCCCCGGCAAAATAAAGCACAAAGCGCCACGGAGCCGCGCGCCTTAGCTCCGACATGGAGACCCGCGCCGCGCGGGCAACATAAAAAACGCACAACACCCCAAAGGCGCCCACGTCAGCACGCGAGCCGGTGGCGGGGAAAACGAATCGCCTGCCGAGGCTACACTACACGCAAAGAAAGAAAACGCCGAAGGGGCAGGGCAAAGTCAAGCCTTTCGCGAACATGGGGAGGGCGAAGCCCCCCGGCAGCGCAAGCTTGCGCGCGCTGCAAAAATTAAAAGAGTTTCTCTTTTCATTTTTTCAAATATTCATCACCTAAAATCTCGGGCGGTGCTCGACTCAAATCTCTTGGGGAGTCGTACTAATTGCAAATATGCATGACAAATCTCCTTCCTAAGGTAAAACAGCCTCACAAATTCCACACTTCATCTTCTTGCCAATATTTGCGATGCAATTGCGGCACAAAGGGTCCTGGCCCACGAAGCCCGAAGTGGATGGCATGCCTCCAGGCGGGATCCTCGGTGCCCCATCCGCGTGTCCCTCCTTGCACGCCATACCAGAACTGGAGCTGCCGTCCACTTGCGTCGCGGAATCTAAGCCAACCTCTCCGAACGTTCGCTGGCCTGTAAGCCGTTACCCTATCCACTGCAAATAGCATCGGTTGGACTTTGAAACTACGACGCAGATATCTTTGGGGTCATGCCGACTTTGCTGCATAGGTGCACACTATTTCTTTTTCTGAGAGATCGCCTGCCCCAGCATCAGAAGTTTTTGCGACGGCCTCTTGATGTTGTCTATCCCGCATGGTAACAAGTGCGCTCTTTGTATACGCAAATACAGACTCGCTTATTTTGCTCCTCAATGGAGGCAGAGCAGGTTTTGCTTGTTGTAAGAAGAGTATCGCGAGGAAGAATCTATCCTTCCAGATCATGAGAAAACATTTGCAATGGATATGGCTCCGCCATGAGTAGCGCACGATCGTCATCGCCCAGTCGTGGCTATATCACGTTGAAAACCCCAAACACCCGCCCTCGATAGTATGGCAACTGTATGCCCTCGATGTCGACGGGGCGTGATGTGTTGTGTGATTTGCGTACAATGCAGAGACATCAAATGCAACCGATGGCGATGGTAAGCGCGGCGGGCGATTTACGTTCATTTGCTGGGACAAATGACCGTGGGGCAGGTGTTTGCGTCGAAACGTGATAAGGACCAGCCCATCGTTCTCAAGATTGGTTTCGTAGCTTTGCACGACGTATAGATTGCAAAAGTGTGTGGGTCTGGAGGAATGCAACTTGTGATGCTATTTTTGGAATCTAAAAAAATCTGTATTGCATGAACAGCAAGTAGAGGCGTCCAGTTTTTGCTCCGCGGAGAGGGCATTTGTCATGCGGGATCGGCATCAAGATACCCGCAAAAAATCTGTCATGCTAGGTAGTGCATTACAGGCATCATAGCCCATGCGAAATATGCATGACAAACCTGGAAATCTTCCAGACCCAGACATTTTTACAGTTGATACGAAGGTCTATGCGGTGCTATAAGTGTCTGGTGCGCGGTAAGGGTTCAAAGCTGAATACCAAACGGGCGTCGATGAACCCGTAAGAACCCACGCTCTCATCTTGCAGCGGAAAAAAACGTTCGTTGATGCTTACAGCAATTTGGACATAATTTTAGCTACGTAAACCTTCCATCGCGTTGCACACAGTAGTCCATGAAGAAACCCTATATACAAAAAACAATACAACTAGATCGACATCCACCCCGACCCAGACACTATATTCGCAGTCGATAGGATCGTCATCTGACCCAGGTCTCGCACTATCAAATGTAAAAATGTCTGGGTCTGGAAGAGTGCATGTTTGTCATGCTTGTCTGGCATGACTCTCAAATTTGTCATGCACGTTAGTTACCCAAGAGCGCCATTTTTCTGTCATGCAGAAACGCAGTTTGTCATGCAGAGTAGGCAACACCTAGAAGCTCACACACTTGTCATGCTGAGCCAGCACTTGTGGCCTCCTCACGATACGCCAACCAGCATCACAAGTTTCCAGACCCAGACATTTTTGCATTTGATACGCACGAGCTGCAAACGAAGTCGCGCAGACTTAAGAGTTGCGTCAAATTATGGGGCTCTCAGGCGTTACGCTTTCAACAGCTACATGACTTGTCATGCAAAATGACCATTAGCCACCAGACGATCAAGCTGCTTCGCTTGACAAATTCTCGAAGACGAAGGGCTAAGCAGCATCTAAATCTATGCCAAAATTGTGATGCGGTCTTGATGCGTTGCAAATTCATTTAACAGTTGAGAGTGTAACGTTTGTTGAGAACGCCATACAAACGGAACCACCCTGGTTCGGCTTTCGTAGTCGTAGTGATGGGCTGCAGTGAAGAAAGTCCAGGGCGGTGAAACGCTCCCAGGGTTACTCGCCGCCATAGCTTTCTCCATTCCTGCGATTAGCCACTGCAAGCAAGTTTTCTGACACTCACTCTCACTTGCGATCAAGTCGTCTAGCGTTGGTAACAAGTCCACCGAGGTCATCGGCAGAAAAGCCGCACGGATAAACGCCAATAGCTGTTGTTCTACACCCGGCACCGTCTTGTCGGCCAATTTCCCCGCCCGCGCCTGTTGCAAAAAAGCCTCCCACTCAGCTATCTTGACCGGCTTGTCCGGCCCCTTTGCGCCCACATAGCACATGTTCAGAAACGTGGCGAAGTGTAGTTTTTGCCCTCTCGCCACGTAGGTCAGCGGCACGACAGAATCATGGAAAGGAGTAGCAGAGGAAGTTCCACTTAAATCCTCACGCCCCTTCACGGAGGACTATCCAAGAAAAAAAGATTGTACGTGTAACTTTCTTGGAGGACTAGCATGACAAATATGTCTCGCATGACAGCAAAAACCTGTCATGCGCAGATAGTACGTGAAACGCCCTTGAATGGACCCTACTATGCAGGGCCAGCATGACAGGCGCAATCAATTTGCATGCTGCGCATTACAAATTTACACTAACAACGTATTTTTCTTGGATAAGGACCAGTCGTGCAGCACTGTCGACACCAGTTTTTCCCCTCCATCGCGATCGCTCAGCGCGAGTGGCGATGCGCCAGCCGTGAGGACAAGCTGCGGCGGACTGGTAAAGATTTCGAACGGTGAGGGGCGGTAGTTTACTTCGACCTCGCTGAGAAGCTGCCAGACCTTCCAGTCTTTCCATTTTTCGTAACCGATTTCCGTCTTGACGCCCCCACTGAGACGCAGGATTTGCAGAGTCGGGCCTGCTGCGGATGTTGTGGTCCCCGACGAAGATGACCCGTCGCTACTAAGCTGATCGACAAATGAAGTCTGGGTGAGATGCTGCGCTTGCTCAGCGACAGTTCTGAGAAATTTATCCGGACGAGCAGGCTCACCGCCATCTTCGCCACCTGTCTGCCCATGCCTTGTGCGTTTGCCGCTAATAGCAACATCAACATCGCGCGCGTCGGTATCTTCCACGTGGGGCGGTGTTCTTTGCAGGGTACTGCTGTTGTCCCCATCAGATGCTGAACTGCTCGCGGCTTCAACACCTTGCGAACATGGAGTACCAGCAACGGAAGCCAGCGCGAATCGATGGGCCGCTCCTGCGCAGAGTAAGCAGATGCATGGTCCAATCATCTTCCACCCGGGCATTCTCTTCTTCAAAAGAGCCACCATAATTTCTTCTTCTAGCGAAGGTGCGGCAAGAGCGGCGCGCCTGAATGACAAAGAAAATATACGGATATTGACAACTCGAATAGAGAAACACGTAAAGCAGAAATCAATTAATAAGGTCAAGAAAGTGAAAGTTTTATCGTCGAAAAAAAGTACTACTCGTCCCTGGATCTTGTCAAAGTTCTCGTCGCCGAGAATAAAATTTGATCGTCACAGATTTTTATCCACTGACTGGCGCCTCGCGAAAACTTCTGCGCGAAGACGCTAGTTCATTAATCGTAGCTGGTGTCGATCACATCTTCGGCTGTAGGCCTTTATAGTTTTTGTTTGGACTCCGCTTTCCCGACGCTCTCGTAGATGACCGATCTGCTATCTACTACAGTCCTGGCAATGTGTAGAGAGATGGTACTTATCGAGCCTTCGCTCGGGGTGCTTTGTCCTCAGACAACCACTATTTGGCGGGACAACAAACCACTTCCTGTCGGAATGACAGAGGTGGGCAAAGAACTCCGTCTTCAGCACGACGCTTGCTCGCATGATCGACATCTCAGCTGCACAATCTACAACACTAGCGAATAAGTTATTTGCAACGTCACTTCTTCGTAAAGAGCTTAACAAGCGCGATGAGAAGTAGCACATTTTTTTTATTGTCCTCTCTGGTTTCAAGTAGCTCTGCTGGTCCAGCGCCAGCGCATGTCTTCAGTTGGACCGATCCTGGTGTTAAAGCGGTGCGTAGGACTCTTGATGCCCGTCCGATCGAAATACAAAAATCTATCCCCCCTGCACGCGGCGATACTCGTCGTCTCTGTCCGTAGGGTCCATGGGCTGTCCATTCGTCGCTCCCGCTGTCCTGCCCGCTGCACCACCACGGTGGGTGGGTAGGTTGGTAGGCGTCTGCGCTACAGATGGCTGCGCCACACACGCCAACCACGCCGCGCCTCGTTGGGTGGGTGGGGTGGTGGGCGTGGCCCCCACGCAGCGCGCCAGCATGCAACACCCTGGCGCCGGCGTGCTATGGTGGGTGGGTAGGTTGGGGGGCGTACGGGGCCAAAAAGCCGGCGGACGGGGCCCGGCGCCCGGGCTTGGGCCCAATATTGTTGAGCCCCATCGGCCGTGCCCCGCAGGCGACGCAGGCGTGGGGGCGCCGCCCGTTGACAGGCGGGCGGCAGAGGGACCTGCCAGAGCGCTGCCCCCCCTGCTCTTTTGTATGCTCTGGAGCGCCGGAAGATCGCTCGCCCCGCCCTTTGCGCCGGCGCGCAGGTGAGTTTGGGCCTTTTTGCTTGTCTAATGCCCGGCGCGCTCGCAACTGAGTGCACACCGACGACCGAGCGCGGGGCCACTTACTGCTTCGGGGCTCCCACCGAATTGCGCAGCTTGCCGTGGTGGCTCATATGGGGGCGCTTGTTTTTATGTGCGCGCACGGATGCGCCGCACGCGGACGCGGTCCGCCCGGGGATGTAAACTGGCGGCGCGCCCGTTCGCATTCGTGGCCGGGTGCGGCGCGGGCACGCGCTTCTACGGCGGCCCCAATCGGCGCCACGGCAACATGGGTCACCACTTTGGGCCCTTAGCTTGGTGTTGTAAACCAACAAACACGGGTCGAGTGGCCATGTTTCCCCGCTGAAGATATGAGGCGGCTCCGCACAACCTTGCTGAGCAACCCGTCCATTTTTGGAGCCGTTTCTTCTTTTTTCGCTCTACTACAATCACCCGAGACATTCGGTTTTCGCATATCAATCCGGAAAGGTAAGAAAATTATCCTTTGACTTTGAGTTAACGTCATCTATCTTCGTAACCCCATACATCACACAAAAGCAATTCGTCGAAACAGTGATCATCACTGGAGATGATCCATCCTTGACTGACATCTCGCGAAAACTTATCGCAAAACGACAATGACAGATCTGCGTATTTGTCCTGCAGTTTGGTGATGGCGGTATCAATCAATCGAAGAAATGATCTCATCGAGCTTTCGCTCGGGGTTGCTTTGTGCTCAGAGTGCCACGGCTTGATGTACTTGGCAGGGCAACAAAAGCGCCTGCTTGTTGTTCCTTCAGAACACTCGAAGATTTCCGAGATTCGAAAGAACGTTTTGCGCATTGATGTATTCCCAAAAGACTGCTCAGCTGAGTTGGAAAATTCAGTTTGTGTTGCATTTTCAGCATGAGAAGGCACAATTTCTTTCTTCCTTTCCTCACTTTTTCTTGCCAGAAAACAACTCATAAACACGTTTTTCTTGATTCTTCAAAAAAACTCACAAGACTCAACTCTCCAGGAAAAAACTCAAAAGACGTTTTTCTTGATTCTTCACACGGAATCAATAGCTGTGGCTACACACCGCTATATTCTAAAAAAGAGAAAAGCTGATGTGTATTTACTTCGGTTTTTCACTTCTAAATTTTAATTTTTGTATAGGATCATGATGGTATTTTTAGAATTTTCCCTTGGCACAAATATGAAAGTTCGATCTTTTCATGCTGTTTCGAAACGTAAAATTGTAGTACAGAAGATTTCTACTAACGGTTGATAGCTGATTTGAGACCACTTTTCATGGTCTACATTGGCTCAAACAGTGGTCAGGTCGGTGTAAAAACAAAAAAATATATACAGTGACTAGGTGGTAGCACTTGCAAGTGTAAATTTGTGGCCTTGAATGACAGTTGATCTCATTTCTCTATCATCAATTTGTAATGCTGTTTTGTCACTTAAGTAACCGTTTGATGTACGTGCACCGTAAGTAACCCGTTTGATGTTCCGGAGAAAAATTGCAGCGACATTCACCGCCGCTGTTGCGCAACCGGTCTTGGCCCAGAGAGCACGAAACCAACGTTACGCCAACCCGGACCGGGGTCGTCCTCGAGCGGACCCCATAAACTTCCCCGCGCCACGTACTTGAGCTCAAATTCCCGCCCACTTTCGCCACGGAATCTGAGCCAACCTGTTCGGGCTGTGCGATCATTTTTGAGCACCGCACGATCTTCATCGCCAAGGCTTGATGATGTAAAGTTGAAAATAATGAACACCCGCCCACGAAGATGTTAAAGCCCCAAATGTATATAAACCCTCAGTGTCGGTGAGACGTGGTGTGTGTTGCGTCGTCTGCATGAAAAGCATGTACAACAATGCAATAACGACATTTTTTGCCAGGAGGACGATAGCATAAATGCCGTCGAAAAAGTAAAAGTTGTTCTGCCCCTGCCCCTGGCCACCTGCTATGTCAAGAACGCATTAAAGCAAGTTGCGTCCTCATACAGATCCAGTAGAGCTGCGCATCTGTTTCCCAGCAGACCAGTGTCGCTTGGTGTGCCTGATTTGGACACGACAAACTATTTTTATAAACAGCAAATATAGCAAAAAAACCGAGGGCCAGGTGTTTGGTTCCACACGTCATAAGGGACAGCCCATCGTCGTCAAGGTCGGTTAGATAGTCGTGCACGATGGTGTATGGATGTGTATACGTGTCTGGTCCTAGAACGAGTCATCCAAGCTGCATTATCAACTGCAAATATGTCTGGGTCTGGGAGATTGCGAGATAGAGATTTGTCATGCATGTCTAGCATGACTCTGAATTTGTATTGCGCGGCCGCAAAGAGCTCCTCTTGCCTGTCATGCAAACACGCAGTTTCTCATGCGCCGGTGTACGCAACTCAGAACCACGGAAAAACTTGTCATGCTTGGCAGCGCATCAGAGTCTGCTCATCTTGCATCACGACAAATCTCCAGAACCAGACATATTTGCATTCGATATGCATACGAAATACGCGATGAAATCGCAAGAAGCGCCCTTGTGCCAGGCGACAGTGGTCGCGTTGACTTGTATACAGAGGTGCCCGTGCGCGTGCCCAAACAAGAAACTATATTTTCCGGCGTGGCGCTCGTGCTGCAAAACAAATTAGAAGCGCTTATACTGAAACATCAACGATTACGATGCCTTACTGACCATGACTTTATGCTATAGCCCTTTTCATCATCAGAACTAGGGTCGCCGGGACAAACAAGCAAATTCTGCTCATAGAAAACTCTGCAAATTCAAAAATAAATAGTAAACCCTTCGTCGAATAACGCGCTCAAAGCAATGTAGCTCACATCCCAGACACGTATACATGACACGGTCGATAGCACCTGGATCGGGTGGTCCACGCCTCGCTGCCCCAAACTCACACGAAGTGAAACTATTGAGAGGAAAAATCCCCCCTCCCCATATCAAAACGGATTTTGTGATGCTGGATTTGTGTACACAAATCAGCTTTGTATTGCAGGAAGGCATTGCAGCCAGTTCCCCAGGCTAGCTAGGGGCGTGTCGGTCTAGTTGTTCAGCATGGCAAACGGCCCCCCTTTAGGCCCAACAGCATGACAAATCGCCTCCATAATGGGGGCGAAGCTTTTGCCCTTGTCTTCTTGCAAGACAGATGTGATTTGTGACCTCAAATCAGCAACACAAATTTTCGGAAACGTGCCTTTTCGATATGGGGAGGGGGGATTTTGCCTCACAATAGCAACATACCGAAGTTTATCTGCGACTAACGGAAGAACAACCGGGGCTCGGTCATTCTCATCATAAATGCTTGTTGCATAGAAAAAACCATCTGCTCCCGCCGGTCTAGCGCTTGCAGGTGAAACCGTCGCCAGAGCTTTCTCGATCCCTGCCAGCATCCACTGAAAGCAAGTTTTCTGACACTCACTCTCAGGCGCGATAAGGTCTTCTAAACGTGGCAGGCTGACAGAGTTGGGCAGAGAAGCAGCACGGATGAAAGAGGGCATTACAATGAAAAATGCCCCCAGCCCAGAACTTGGGAGCATTTGCATCGCAAACTACCTCTCCAATGGAAATAGTCGCAGTCTTGCATGTATCAGCATCACAAATTTTCAATCGTGAACAGTGCAAATCTGTATTGCAAAAGATCCCAGCAAGAGCAGGGCTTGTCATGCAAGCGATGCTGTATACGACTACTTAGCACTAGACTCCGCATCAGAAAGATTCATAGTCCTTTCATGCAAGACAAAGAGTTTTCATTTGGAAACGTCGCATCACAAATTGAAATTATTGCAACTTTCGGGGTGGGTGCATTTTTCACTGTAATAGAGAGCAGCTGGTGTTCTAAGCCAGGGACCGTCATGTCGGCAAGTTTTCCAGTTTGCGCTTGTTGAAAAAACGCGTTCCATTCCTCCTTTCTGTTGGCGGCAGTGTAGGTGCCAAACCCCGCGTGATGCATGTTCAGAAGTGTTGCGAAGTGCAGCTTTTGCCCTCTCTCCACCAAGGTCAGTGGCACGACGGCCGACTGAGTGCGGGGGGTAGCAGTATGCATTGCAAATATGTCTGGGTCTGGGAGGACGCGAACTTGTCATGCCAAGTCTGGATCGTACAAAAATTTGTGTTGCATGACTACCAAAAGCTGTACACTTTTGAACAAGGTTAGAGGCAGTTTGTCATGCAGGAGACGCACCATGATAGAGACGTCGCAGAACTTCTCATGCTAGGTCCTGCATTCCAAACCCCAGGGGGCATGGAAAATATGCATGACAAGTCTTGCATCCTTCCAGACCTCCCAGACATATTTGCATTTGATAAGCAGAGAATAGTGACATCACTTCTTGTCCGGCTACATTTTGCAGGTTCTGCAGAGAGGACCGCTCTGCCAGTATTGTCGCCACCTTTTCGTCACCATTGCGATTGCTCAGCGCGAGTGGCGATGCGCCAACAGTGACAAGTTGCAGCGGAGCGGCGAAGATTTCGAGCGGTTATCCTACGTAAAAACGTTTGCCATGAGTTGTGAAGAGGACCCCGGAGTTGTGATGCAAATCTGCACGCCTAAAATGCTTCTCATGCGCAGCCCCATGAGAGGCATCTTCTATATGCTTTTTTGGGATGATGTGTTATGCTCGAATCAGAATAAAAAGGTAGTAGGGTTCATGTGATGCGGTGACAGCACTAGCGAAACACGAGCCCAAACTTGTCATGCGCGACAGCCAAAACTTGTGGATTTGTGTAGCAGAAGATGATTCTCCATCGTGAGCTATAGGTTGAAGACGTTTTTTCTTAGGATAGCGGAGCGGGTTGCTGGCTTTCTTCGACGACACTGAGGAGCTGACCGACTCTCCAGTCTTTCCATTCTTCGTAACCGATATCCATCTTGACGGCCCCGCTGACACGCAGAATTTGCAGAGTCGGGCCTGCTGCGGAGGTTGTCCCTGACGAAGATGACCCGTCGCTACTATGCTGATCGGCAACTTCTAAAGTCTGGCGAAGATTCTGCGCTTGTTCAGCGAAAGTTCTGAGAAATTTATCCGGACGAGCAGATTGACCGCAATCTTTGTCACCTGTCCGCCCCTGCCGTATGCGTTTGCCGTTTGCAGCAACATCAACAGCGCGCGCGTCGATATCTTCCACGTGGGGCGGAGTTTGCCGACTAGTACTGCTGTTGCAACCATCAGATGTTGAACTGCCCGCGGCTGCAATATCTTGCGCAGGTGGAGTAACAGGCACGGCGGCCAGCGCGAATCGATGGGCCGCTCCTGCGCAGAGTAAGCAGATGCATGTTGGTCCCATCATCCACCCGGGCATCCTCTTCTTCAAAAGAGCCACCATAATTTCTTCTTCTAGCGAAGGTGCGGCAAGGGCTGCGCGTCTGAAGGACAAAGAAAATTTATGGATGTTGACAACTCGAATAGAGAGATACGTAAAGCAGAAATAATATGGAGCGACAATGAATGTCAAGAAAGTGAAAGTTTATTGCTCGAAAATAAAAGCTACTACTCGCTGTCGCTGCTGGATCTTGTCAAAGTTCTCGTCGCCCAGAAAAAAATTTAATCGCCACAGATCTTTATCCACTGACTGGCGCCTCGCGAAAACCTCTTCGCGAAGACGCTAGTTCATTAATCGTAGCTGGTGTCGATCACATCTTCGGCTTCAGGCCTTTATAGTTTCTGTTTGGACTGCCCTTTCCCGACGCTCTCATAGATGACCGATCTGCTGTCTACTACAGTCCTGGCAATGTGTAGAGATGGTAAGTACATATCGAGCCTTCGCTCGGAGTGCTTTGTCCTCAGACATCCACTGTTTGGCGGGACAACAAACCGCTTTCTGTCGGAATGACAGAGGTGGGGAAACTCCGTCTCAAGTACGACGCTTGCTCGCGTGATCGACATCTGAGCTCCACAATCTACAACACTAGCGAATAAGTTATTTGCAACGTCACTAAGTTTATTTGCAACACCACGTTTTCGTAAAGAGCTCAAGCGCGATGAAAAGAAGTGGCACATTTTTATTGTCCTCTCTGGTTTCAAGTACCACTGCTGGTCCAGCCCCAGCGCATTTCTTCAGTTGGACCGATCCTGGTGCTAAAGCTGTGCGTAGGACTCTTGATGCTCGTGCGATCAAAATTAAAAAATCTATCCCCCCTGTACGCGGCGATACTCGTCATCCCTGGCCGTATGATCCATGCGCCGTCCTCCATTCGTCGCCCCCGCCGTCCTGCCCGTTGCACCATCACGGTCTCCTCGATTACGGGGGTCTTCTGCCGCAATTCTTCGCCTTCGATCCTCCCGGTCGTCGGCCTCGCAGATTTGCACCCCGCACACCCAGTTGTTCTGCACGTCGCATTTCACAAGTGTAAACACTTCTGGCGACTCGAGAATCAGTATAGAATTGCGCCACAACTCCCCCTCCCCCACATTTTGTATAGCATGAACGGCAATACAAGCATCAGAAAGAATGCCGGTTTTGCATGAAAAATTTGCACTGGAGTGTAGTGCTGTTTGGGCTTCCAGGATCATTTGTCATGCAAACAGTGCTACAAGGCAGCACCTGGATTTGGGATTTTGCATATACAAGTGAGGGGGAGGGGACATTGTGCACATTCATAATCAGAAACCGCAAGTGGGGTTCAAATTCCTCTGCAAAGACGCCGTCCGCGCCAGGCTGATGTGGTCGTCCTGCATTGAATACTGGTCTTCCCCTATGCTGTGTAAAAACGTCCCCACCCCAGAGTTGTCATGCAAATCTGCATGCCAAAAAACAAAAAGTTTCTCACGCGGAGCGCAATGAGAAGCATTTTCTAGTCGCGTTTTGGAATTTGTGATGCGTCAATCAGCACGATAGCGTAGATCTGTGATGCTGCTGAACTAGCTTAACAGGATTACACTACGAGCACAAACTTGTCATGCAAAATAGTCTTAGCTGGTTGATTTGTGTAGCAGATCTACCATCTTGACTCTGGTGTGGGGACGTTTTTACTCAGGATACCCCCACGTGGCGTCGTGAATTGCTTGGTCCAGGTCGATATGCTCTGCAAAAGTATCATACTCGTACTAATTGCAATCACGCATGACAAATCTTGTTTTTTAGCCAAATCAGCATTACAAACTCCGTTTCTCCTTCTGAGAAAATTTGTATTGCGATTTATACTGGTACGATGCTTTTGCAATGCATAGTCGAATCTGGTCGTGTAGTGGCTCGTCGTTTGGTTGCTGCTGCCGGTCTATCCATTGCAAATATCTGGGTCTGGGAAAATGCAGAAGTTTGTCATGCAAATTTTGCAGCATGGTCCAGAGAGTCTGGACCTCTTCACACGTCGCATCACAGGTTGGCATTTCTACAGACCCCGAAATATTTGCAATGCATACTCTCCAGCGGTTCGACCCATCCGGCTTCCGGATGTAGGCCCTGTAGTCGTCGGTTTGTAGAGTGATCGTCTCTTCGTCTTCCTGCGCATTCGGATTGAAGCCCTCCGGCCGCGGCAGCCGGCCGAAGAGGCGGTGGAAGGCGGGGGGGAAGTGGTAATCGGTCCGCTTTGTTCCTGAATCGAGAAAAACTTTTGGGTAGTACTTGCCTGGGTCGTTATTTTTGACCACGTGCTCCTCGAAAAAAGCCTTGGCATCGCGGCCCTGCTGCACGTGCTCCGGCTGAATATTTACATTCGACCAGGCGACCGCCTCCTCGTCGACTTCTGGTGGAGCGACCCTCGTACTTGTGGCCCCCGCCTCCTCGTCGTCGGACACGCCTCGTAGTTCCTGCTCTGCCGCTGGTGTAGTTAAAGAACCGTGATCAACACCACTATACTGCGTAGTAGTCCCTGACGGACTCGCACCATTGAGGCTGGCCGTATTGCCATCTGCTCCGGAAGAGGAGATTGAGCTCGACGAAGCGGATGACGTCGTACTGGCAGCCGTGGTCGTTCCGGAGCTTGTTGTACCGCTAGTAGCTGCCGTAGATGAACTACTCGACTGTAGTACTACACCCGCGGCCGCAGCTCCCTTCGTACTATTCATCTCATCTTTAGAGGACAGAGAACCACGGTTGCGCGCCTGCTCCTCTAATTTTCTCGTCTTCCGCACCCCTATTTCTGACAAGATCTGCGGAGACAGCCAGCCGTGTTGCAACAGCGGATTGTATATCAAATGCAAAAGTGTCTGGGTCTGGAAAGTTGTGATGCATGTTAGTTAATAGGAGGTACATTGTAATGCGCCGCCAAGCATGACAAATTTTTCCGTGGCTTTGTGTTGCGTATTCCGCATGAGAAACAGCGTTTTTGCATGACAGACCAGAGGGCCTCTTGCTGGCCACGCAATACAGGGCTCAGTGTCATGCTAGACTAGCATGACAAATATCGCACTCTTCCAGACCCAGACATATTTGCAATCCATATTGTAGTCACCGCTTTGCCAGTTGTTGTTCCAAGTATTCTTGTTGTCGATTGCTCGACAGGAAAATGTTCCGGGGACAAGGTTTCGAGGGGATAATGAACCTCCATCGGAAGCAGCTTGTGTCGACGTCGCCGCGTCACGGAAGTAAAAAAGCCTTCGATGCCAATCGTTGCCAAAGTACGTTTTTTTCCCCTGTTTCATCAATTCTCCCGCCGACCTACTCGCACTTGCGAACCCGGAACCCGGATACTCCGGCCCCAAGCGGAAGCCACGTCGCAACACGTGCGCGAGAATTGTCTGCTTCACGATTGCCCCAGCGAGTCTGGTCAGAAATCTGCTGGGGAGCGACAGCGGTTCTCGGTGCGAAAAAGAAATATTTCTGTTGTACACAACCGACTGGGTCCGTTCTGCAGCCACAGCTTTCTCGGTGTCGGAAGCACAAGCTCGTAAAAATCCAGCTCCCGAGTTGTCGGTAGCACCGTTCCAAAACTTCGGAGACCGGAATATGATGTGCAAAAGTATCTGATACTCGCAGGACTTCTTGCACTTGCTTATGCATGAGAAGCTTCTCTTTCAACCTAAAGGAGCATTTTTGCAAATAGTTTCATTTTTCAAGCTGGAGACATTTGTAAAATGCAATTACAACTAGGAGAAGGACCAGTACGACACTTTTGCAATGCATAAGCAACTGCTTCTCCCACATGGCGGCGGCCTTGCGCTGCAAGGTTTTAAAGAAATTCTCCAGATTCAGCTTCGTTTGCTCGATTTCAACATCTCCCAGCGCTGGTTGTTGTGTTTCCTCCTCCTCGGAGGACTGCCCTACTTGTTGTTTCACAGGAATTTTCCGGGCAGCGGAAAGGAAAGACGCGACATTCTCCCAAGTGTCAGTTGGGAGTAAATCAGGTTGCACTTGATGCGGAGGACGATGATCTGTGGCAGAGCTACTGCTGGTTGGCTGCTGTGGTGGATCTTCGCGTGCAGCGATGGTTAATTTTTCCTGTAAGAGGCCGCTTGCGGCGCGAAAAGCAGCTGTGCATTCTTGTTCAGCTGCGGAATGATCAGTAGTACGCAATATTTTTCTCCGTTTCTGTGGTGGAGATGCTGGCGCTGTGTCCAGAACATCGAGCTGCGCTTGTTCGTCCATGTTGTGGTCTACTTCTTTTTCTTCGCGGGGTGGATTTTTATGCAAGGAGCTGCATGCCGAGGAAGATGCGCCTGAAAAGGACGAGCGTCCGCCTTTATTTGATACCAGCGCGCTTGGTCTTGGAACAATATCACTCGCGAAGACCACACCCACAAATAACCCCAAGGCGGCATAATGGGACAACATGGAGAGCTGCGCCAACAAGAATGCGGAATAAACACCAGCTGCGGGGGAAGGTGGTCCGTGACCGCGTCGGAGTTTTCTTTTCGGGATCATGAAAGGATCGTGCATTTTTGTGACAAAAATTTTTCGTCCAGTAGTAGATCTTAGGTTGTAGTTTGTCATCCAAACGAAATGTTGATTTTGTGTACTACTGCGCAGGTGCGACTGCGACGGGAAATTGGATTTCAAAAATATTCCGGCCGTTTGCTGTATGATATATAAAGCGAAACGCAAAAGTCTTCAAGTATAGTTGGTACAGTGCGTCTACGTCGCGAGGATGAAAAAACAAAAACCTTCAGAAGTCCTGGTGATCATCAAGAACCCGTGTGGGACTAATCGACGTCCGATAGGACGACAATTTGAGCATGAGCCTGAGTCAGAAGTACACTTCGTCCTCGTGGGATGTCGTGGGCAATGAAATCACAGTTTCTTGACTCCGATCGTCACTAGTCTGCTTGTTCAGATGATCTTCCCACAAGAACTTTTCTTCCACGCACAGTCATTTTTTGTTGATGATCATTCACGCAGCATTTTGCTGTTCTTTTACTCTGATCTTCATCATCCCTCACGGAACGTGTAGTTCTTCGACAATCGCAGCAATGTTGGGTTTTCCTTTTTCCTTTTTCCAAAAATCCTCTGATCATTGACAACTTTGGTCATGACAGTCTCATCGCAAGTACGCTTGCTCTGCGTTGACACCAATATCTGTGGTGCCTCGAAAAACTTCTCTCATGTTACCTTCGGTCTCGCTACGCTTTTCTACGATTCGACATTTTCACTCTCGCTAGTACGCTTGCACTTTTTCAAATCTGGCTAATGCACAACTACGCCTCATGTAGAAGTTGAAGTTCAAGGTCTTGGCCTATAGAAATAAAAAGCTAACCTGCTCATTGTCCTGCTCAGCATCTACGACTAAAAATCCCCTTCCGTAACAGTTCCTATCTACTTCAGAAAGTCGCAATTTCGTTTCCCCACATTTCTTCCTTCGGATATGGATTGTACTCGTCGTGATACTTCGACACCCCCACGGAGTACTGCGCCCAAATCAGTGCGTGATCGTCGATATGCATTGCAAAAGAATCGTACTCGTATAAATGCATTACAAATTTCCTCAGCATGAGAAAGAAAATTTGTAATGCTGATTTACCTTAGGGAATAGATTTGCAATGCATGCATGCAATACGAGTATCAGATACTTTTGCACAGCATAGTCGACCTCCGCCAGATTTTTTGCCGGCTTGATCTCCTGCTTCGTGTACATATCAAATGCAAAAATGTCTGGTGTTTTGTCTGGAAACAAGACCTTGGTACAGCACAGGGAAGAGAACGACTTGAACTTTATGAAGAAAGAAAATAAAAGAGAACTACGTGTTTGCACTATTTAGAGAGAGATTAAGCATGCTAATATGTCCACCGGTGGAACTAACTATTACTACATATACTATCACTTGCGCAACGTACAAATTGGGTTGCAACCTTCCAGACCCAGACATTTTTGCATTTGATAGTTTAGGAGCAGGTACAACGTGAGCAGGAAATAGGGATACACCGCGTCGGTCGGGACGTTTGCGTTCACCATACCATCGACTTCCGCGATCAGAATCCCCACTTTCGTCCACTGTAGGTTGGTGTGCTGTGCAAAAGTATC
The DNA here is from genome assembly GCA_905178155.1 of Amoebophrya sp. A120. Taxonomy (NCBI): domain Eukaryota; class Dinophyceae; order Syndiniales; family Amoebophryaceae; genus Amoebophrya; species Amoebophrya sp. A120. The sequence goes on along the minus strand of CAJINV010000022.1, from coordinate 596,050 downwards.
GCACTCGAGGTAATTGCAAATATGCATGACAAATCTTCCTCCTAAGGTAAGACAGCATTACAAATTCCACTTTTCAACTTGCCGAAATTTGTCATGCAATTTCTACTAGTAGGTTACTTTTGCAATGCATAGTTGGAAAACTGTAGTGGCAAAAAGTCCTCCCGTTTTGTCCCGGCAAAGCCAGACCCCGCGAACTGGCTCATCGAGGCCGCGCTGCTGTTATCAAATGTAAAAGTGTCTGGGTCTGGAAGAATGGAACTTGTGATGCTGCATTTGGATTCCAGAAAAATCTGTGTTGCATGAATGCCAAAAGAAAATTTAATTTTTGCTACACGGAGAGGGCATTTGTCATGCGAAATAGGCATCAAGAAGCTCTCAAAAAATCTGTGATGCTAGGGCATGCATCACAGACATCACGGCTCATGCAAAACGTGCATGACAAGTGTCAGAATCTTCCAGACCCAGACATTTTTACGGTTGATAGCTGTAGAAGAGATTTTTCGCCCGGCTCCGGATCTCCTGCCAAATCGGGATGATCACCGCTCGGACCGCAAAAGCGTTGCGCAACAGCCACTCCGCATCGTTTTCCACTTCTTCGAATGTTTCGGTGTACAGGTATGCGCCGCAAATATTGGTCTGGGTCTGGAAGAATGCAAGGTTATTTCTATATGCTTGTATGGTGCCATGACAACTAAAGAGTCTGTGACGCGTGTCCGAGAAGAGACTCTGCTTTTGCTTGGCATGCAAAATAAACGCAGTTTGTCATGCGGAAAACGCAACACCAAGCCGCGCAAACATTTGTCATGCTTGCTTGGCTGTGTATTTAGATTTATGCAGAGCGTTTACTGTTCTTCACGCCCCAGCATTACAAGTTTCCAGCAACAAATGCGTGTATATTTGCGCTGCATAACAAGATGTGATTCACGATTTCTTGCAGTTTCGGTTCCTCCAGCGAGTTAGAAACCTGGACCAGATCTGGCTTTCTGTATCCTGAGGAAGAATTATCCCCCTTCCCCATATTGAAAAGGAAATTTGTGATGCTGGATTTCTTCCGTACGCAAATCGACCGGTATTGCTAGAAGTCCAACAGACGAAGTTGCGGCCTCAATTGCAGGTAATTTGTCATGCTGTTACCTCCGGCTTGCAGTTGCTTTCTGTCAACATGCGTAAAGCTAAAGCGCAAAGCTTTTCCACGCCAGCCAGAAAGAACTACAGGTCACAACATCTCATCTTCCCTTCTAGCATAGGACTCAATCGGTGACTTGTGATCACAAATCGTGCTACACAAGAAATATTCGTTTCAGTTATGGAGATGGGGAATTTTCCATTGTCATATCGTGACGCGAATCTTCACATCCTTTGCAGCCGCTCCCGCCACAGAAGCTCTCGACGCAAGAGCGTTGCTGCCCCCACCGCCGAACATGTTCGTGGCTCTTCCCACAGTCACTGTGCTATCTGCATCCTTGCCTTTTCGGCTGCACACGCTCGCGACCGACTGCAATAATGTGATGGACCGCCGGCAGTCGCCATCGGAGAGGTCGTATGGACCTGAAACAGAACTATCGTACTGGTTGTAATTGCATTTTTACATATAAATTTTCGCAGCATGACAAATAAAATTTGTCATCGTGCATTACCTAAGGAACAACCAGTTTTGTCATGCATGAATGCAATTTCTACGAGTACGATAGTACTTCTGCAACGCATAGGTCGACGAGGAAGTCCAGGCAGGGGGTGTTGAAATTCAATTCTTGAATCTTGCTGTTGCAGTCATTGTAGTCGAAGTCTTCCTCCATATATGCATTAGACAAAAGTACCGTACTGGTGTTCGTAGCTGCATGACAGATTTGCTCCGCATGACGAGAACGGCAATTTGTATTGCTGATTGACCCCCCCATGCGCGATTGCATCAATTTCGAATTACTACAAAATTTACCGTACTTTTGCAGTGGATACCATGTCAATCGGGAGTTGGGACTGGGAAAATTTCTCAAGATTGTCCTCTACTAAAACGACGTTCTCCTCCTTGCAGATCTTGATATTGTAAGGAAAAATCCCCCCTCCGCATATCGAAAAGGAACGCCTCAAAAAATTTGCGATGCTGATTTGTGACCACAAATCGTGTCTGTCTTGCAAGAAAGTAACGGCATGCGCTCCGCCCCATTATGCAGGCGGTTTGTAATGCTGTTGGTCCTACAGCATAGGCGTTCCCCATGCTAAGCGCCTAGGCCAAAACCTCTGCGCACTGGCATGATATCGGCCTGCAGTCCCCTACTGCAAGACAAATCTGATTCGTGTACGCAAATACAGCATCAGAAATTTCGTTTTGATGTGGGGTGGGGGCTTTTTTCACTTTGATACTTGACCAAATGCAGCTTGTGCAGGTCCGGCGCCAACGGGGTGAAGGCCACGGAGGCGCAACGGGACTGATATCATGTGAAAACCAAGTATCGTACTCGCACTACCAGTAGCTTGGTGGACCATCTTTACACATGACAACATCAAATCTGGTTTCTATTCCAAAATCAGCATCACACAAGCTGCCAGTTTATTTTCCGTTTCGGAATGTACTTTGTGATGCACATTTTCTTGAAGTATGATACTTTTGATGTCTTGCATAACTGGATCGGCTCGATGATTTTGTTCACGTAATTGCAGCACAGGATGAAGCGGGTGTTATCCGAGTTTTCCTCGATCACGCGTCGGAGCGCGGCTTGGGCTTCCATCGTTAACGCGTCCGCCTCGTCCATCAGGATGAATTTCAAGCGCGGGTTAGGGTACCTGGGATTGATGTCTTTGTTTTGGAAAAGTAGTTTGTCATACCGGAATAAGTAACTGCAAAGGGCACATGGAAAGAAGAATCCCTGTGTGTCATTCATTTGGCGCATCAGTAGCAACGCTTGTTTTTGTCAACATGCGATTGCGAGCTTTGAAAGGATTCTACTTCCGATCTTACCCAGGTTCGTCCTTGCTATCGTTAATTTCCGCCTCACAGTAGGGCTTCACTGCGTTATGGTAGGGAAAATTTGTGTACTGTGAAGTTTGTAATCCTCAATCTCCTTCTGCGACTCCAACAGCTTTTTATGGTTACACAAAAAATCTTCGGTGATGGATCGCATGCAGCAACGGTTATTTTCCTGCGTGACAATAAACGCGCTACGTCTTCTACTTCTAACCCTGCTTTAGTGATCTTCCTGAATCACCGGCAAAAAAAAGTACTTCCCCGTCGACTTCAAAAATGCACAAGTTTTTCCCCAGACCATACTCTTCCCGAATCACCTTGATCCCGCGGTCTTGACTGGAGTTGAGCGCCTTGACGTGGCGACCCGCCGCTTTTTTCCCGAACAACTCGTACAAGAACGCCCAGGCGGTGGTGGTTTTTCCAGTGCCAGGGGGGCCGTACATGAGCAGGTGGGGCATCTTCAACGGCTGTTCGATGCTCTTCTCGAACGTCTTGCGGGTGTGTTATCCTGTGCAAAAGTATCGTACTCGTACTAAAAATGCAATACAAATTTCCTCAGCGTGAAAAATAAAATTTGTAATGCGGATTTGGCTTAAGAACAAGATTTGTGATGCATGTTTGCAATTACTATGAGTACGATACTTTTGCAATGCATATCTGTTCGCGTAAAACAATGTTCTGCAGTTTTTTCGGCCGGTGCTTCTCCGCCCAGTTCTTCTGCGGCTTGGTCGAGGTTTTCGCTTATCCCACAGGAAAAGACAGGCAGGTGCAGGTCATATTTGCAGTGCAAAAATAAATACACAGAAGATGAATCGGTACTATTGCGTAATATCCTGAACAGCCTCCTATGGGGTTGCCCGTGACAGGAGATTTTTCTTCGTATGTATTTTCGCATTACAAATCTGACCTGACTGCTTTTTTTTGCGGGATATCGCTGCGACCGGTCTTGCGGGTGGTTGTTCCGCGGTACTCAACTTGCCGAACATGCCACCCACACCGCTGGGACGGAGATTGCCAGCCCGTTGCTGCTGCCCCGCAGGCTCCGCGAGGCTGCTGCGCATCATGGTCTTGAATGTGTTTTTATCTACTTCTTGTTTTGGGCTCAGATTCTATGTCGAATTTCGGTCAATACATGTTCCCACCTACCAACTACACAAACAGTTCTTTATGTAGTTTGGAATTTCCTTGCAACATTGCTTCTGGGTTTACTCGAATTTCAGATCTTTAGGTTTATCGAAATTTGCCATTCTGCATTGTGCTAAGAACATTCTTGCTCGGCTCCATCCTTTCAAAATCAACCCCAGCTTTTATCTGACATTTGATACGCACAGCGAGAAAGCCACTGCGGTACCTCGTCCACCTCTTCATATAATCACGGAAATTTCATATAACGCTTCTGGAACAGAGCAAAAGCAGCGCAACAAGCCGTCGCCGGGGGCTTCTTTTTGATTGTGCCACACCGCCGGAACATTCTTGTGTAGGTAATCGAGAAGACAACAGAACTTTCGGAGATGGCAAGTTGCGCAGCGCATGTCCCTAGTAGTCGGGATACAACCTAGGGGTAGGATGCCTAGCCGACTTCTGCTTCCGTCGAATCTCGACGGAGCGTGCAGAAGAAGTTGCAGTGACACTGCTGCTGCAGAAAACAGCTGCCATCAAATTCGTGGAACACTTTTATATACCTTGACCTCAAGTCAGTAAAATGATATCCGAAATGGGACGTCGCATCGTGCGCAAGTTGGGAATGCTTTTTCTATGTGTATGGTCGCTGTAATTGTACATTTCTCGGTGGCAGCACTTGGAAGTCGCTACTCCTTCGACTCCGGCGGAGGAGAAGTTGTGCACACTTCTTCTTGACTCAAGGGTTTTTGAAAAGCGTCAGGCTAGACTTACGTGGTCCTCTTATGTAAGAACGAAAACGATATACTGGTGTGCATGCAAAGAAGTTTTTTCATCCGTACGGGAAAATAAATGGGGTAATATGTAAAGCTCGTCATGATCATGACGGAGACGGTCACACCCACGCTGGAGGTGCTTCGTAATGCCCCGGTCCAGCCTGAGCCTATGCGTGCTGCCAAGTAGAACATGCAGTATGTGACGAAGCCCCAAGGATGAACAGAAGAAACTAGTTTCCGCTTCCTTCGGTAGAAAAAAGTACTATGGGCAGCTTTCTGAAAGAAGTGTCGCCATCATACAGAATAATTGTGTCGTCGTCAAATAAAGTTGTAAGTACTTCGTCGTGCATGGTCGCAGCACCTGCAACGCCAGGCGAGTTATGTTGAACTCAGTTTATACAAGTCTATTCTCTCGAACTCGTTTCATGTCCAAATTGTTGTTCACAATGTGTTCACACCTATCTCTCATCGGTCAAGAGCTTGTTTTTTCGCTTATCGTGGTCGTCGCTAGTCGGTATCTGTTTTTTCACGACTAGTCGCATCCATCGTTTTTCCAATATCTTTCGTATTCGTTTTTGGGGAAAAGTTTATTCGCACTCTTCTTTCTTTGAGAGAGAACATTAGATAGACCCTGGAACCGGGTGGAGAGCGAATCTCTCATGCTGAAACATGTACAACAACAATTTTCGTTTGAGCCGTTGGCTCAAGGTTTTGAGCAAACACAATCAGGAAAGGACGCGTTTTGTTTCCCGTAAGAAGAAGAAGAAGGAGTGTGTTCGGGAGGTCAAGATCACACGATCAACAGAGTTATGAGCCTCTCTTGCTAAAGACCCCCATCCCCAAAAACACATTCGATTATCATCCTGAAGTCACTACTACTACATGCAATAAAGATGCCGCCACCAGCCCAGAACAGCAGACATCCGCAAAACAAAGCGGGAGGCATCGCAACCATCAACAGCGCTCGCTACATCTACATCTGCGGTAGCAGCGACCAGGTTTGGCAGATCTTCGCGCGCCAGGCCGGCGCGACTGCGGTGAACGACCAGAACCGCAGCCAATTCTTGAAATTGGGCGAAGACTACTATTTTCTCAAATTAGTAGCGCGGGTGGCGAACAAGATCCGGGCTACCGAAGGGGCGTCCGACTTGTCGAAGGAAAATCTCAAGGAGCTCAAGAAGCAAGCGCTCGAGATCCTGGAAAACAACGCCGGGAACATCGACGTCTTCAAACTGAAACCCAACCGCAGTCAGGAGCAAATTGAGGAAGATTCCGAAGAATCCGACGACGGACAGCAGGGGACCCAGCACTACGAAATTTACACCCCAGCGGCCGCTGGTCGCGGAAACAGTTCGTACGGATACCAGAAACAAGTCGACCCGACCAAGCTCTCCGTGCCCAAACTCAAGTTGGACAGTAGCCAGATCGACGATTACGATATCCGGTGCCATCAGGTCGATATCGACGCGTACGAAACCGACGTGCGGGAGTATTTCGGCGTCGTAGCCGGTAGTCTCCCCTTCTCGACGTTGATCTACCAGTTGAAGCAGAGCATCGAGGTGGTCGAGTTGAAGGACGCAATCCGCGACAAGGAGATCAAATCCATCGACGACTACCTGAGCGCGCTCAACGGCGAGATCTACCCTGGGCGCAATAGTGAAAAACTATCCATCTGGCTGCGCTTCACCAACTTTACGGTCCGCTCCGATCACCTGCAGACCGACCTCCAGACGTACCAGCGTCTGCGGAAAAAGGTCGAGAAAATTTCCGTCGACGAGATCCACGGTCTGAATCTCATCAAGGCGGTGCTTGGTGAGTTGGAACCGCACCAGGTCACCGGTCTGTTGACACGAATCGCGGGCGACTTCCGCCTCAATAACGTGCAGACCGCGATCCGGGTCATCCTCGCGGACCGGATTTCCGACGTCGCCGGAAAAGCGGCTGCTGGCGCCACCGCATTCGTTGGCTTCCGCCCACAGCAGCGCGGATTCACCGGCAACGGTTTTCGTACGGCCGGGAGCAACAACTACCAAAACAACACCAAGCCGCAGTTCGGCAACAACAACGAGTACGGTCGCCCGTGGCACTGGAACGCCGACGGTTCCTGGAGCTGGGGCAACGACAATCGCAGTCGTGGGCGATTCCGCGACAACAAATTCGTGCGACAGGACCGATCCACCAGTCGCAACACCAGCCAGAACCGGGGCAGCGGAACCATCAGACGCAACCAGCAATCCACAAGCCGCAACAACAGTCAGTCGCGGGGCACTTCCACTGAGAAGGTGGAAATGTGAATAGTGCGGCGGTGGTCAATTTCAAATAATTACTTTCAAACACATTTATATCAGTTCGCAATGTACAATTCAAGTTTTGTATAATCTCGTTTCATTGGTTGCAATCGCATTTCTGTACAATTTTTTTTTTCTATTTTTTTATTGGTTTCTCTTTGTGTAAAACAAATTTTGAAGGATTTTGTCACAAAAACCACGGAAAATCTGAGTTTCCGCATTACAAAGCAAATATTTTTTTTTGAAAAGCAAAAAGATTAACTGCAAGATAAGTCGCTACAAAATAGCAGAAGGCGTCACGCCCATGTGCATAATTCTACTTCCGTGTATAAATATTGCTGTACGGACGACACTGACATCGCCAGGGCGCAGGCGGGAGTGACATCGTGAGTCACAGACCCTCTGACCTCGGGGATAGCAGTGCGCTAATTTTCCGTTGAGGCCACGCCTTCTCATCTCAGTGGCATTCGCGTCCCAGTTTGTGAAAAATGTCAGACAACTTCATGCGGGTTGCGCCCGAAACAGCAAAAATTTTTTCTAGAATGGACAACATTTATAGTATGGTTGAAACAGTCGATACATTATCCAATGCAAATTTTTCCATATGGCTACTCGACACGGGGGCCACGTCACACATGCTCCAAGACAGCACACTAGTAGATACGATTTACAGGGACCAAGTTACATCGGTACGGGGCATATTCGGCGAGCCAGTCAAGGCGCCAATATGCAAACCCAAGCCACTTGCAAATAACAACTTGTTGATCAATATCAGCAGGGCAATCTTCAACGATTGCATACCTTTTAACATCCTCGCTGTCAGCATTTTGCTGGCGAAAGGATTTCTTTTCAGCGCAGACCTTGCGCAGCTCTTCCTTCCCGGCCAGGAGAGGAAGAGCATCGCTATACACAGATTTACGAACGGTCTCTTTTACGTAATATTCCACAAAAATACTAGTAAGGAGGAGTACTCATGCTTGACATATAGCTTTGAAGACCACTGCCGCAGCGCACACATACTTCCCTACCGCGGGTTCTGCCAGAGCTGTACGATCTCCAGAGCAGCAAAGGCTCCACACCGGGCGGGGCCGCGGGATGACCAGTACGAGGGCCGGCTGACATTCAATGACGAAATCAGCACGGACCTCTGCGGCCCAATTCTGCCGGAGTCGATGCACGGACATAAATTCGCGATGACCATAGCGGACAAGAAGACGCGGCTGCCGGAGGTGGCGCCGTTGCGCCGCAAGGCTGACAGCGTCAATGGCCTGCGACTCTGGATCGCGAAGCACACCGCCCCGCGCCGGCTGAAGTCGGACAACGGTGGCGAATTTATTTCGGAGCGGTTCCGGGCCGAGTGCCGGGCTAATAGAATAGTCCAGATCTTCACCTCCTACTACTCATCGCCGATGAATGGCGGCGCGGAGGTGTTGAACAAGCTGGCCCTCGCGGGCACAAGAACACTCATCGCTGACTCCGGACTGCCGAAAAAGTTGTGGTGCTATGCGATAAAGCACTACGTTTTCTGCTTGTCGATAATGCCGCGAAAATGCCTGCACGGCAGCAACTCCCACCGGGAAGCCTACGGCGAGGACTTCGACACGGCCAAACTTCTTCGCTTCGGCGAGGAAGTATTTTACAACACGAAGCCGCAGGGCAAGCTCGAGGACCGAAGGAGCCCGGGGCGGTTTCTAGGTTTTGCCGATCATTCCCTCGACGTCGCAGTTTACGACGAAAAGCTCGACAAGGTCCTGCCAAGGGTCCGAGACTTTGTGCGGAAGAACAGCACGGGGAGACGGCCAATCGCACCAGTTTCCCGTGTCCGGAATAAAGTAACCTTCGCCGAGCAAATTGCGTGCCGCACATACGTTCCCGGAGCTGCCCCGCGCAAATTCGTAACTACCACCGACGAACAGCTTCAGGAGGGGACGCGCAACAGTGATCGACATTTTCCCAAGGAAGGGAAACGCGCACCGGTCGCGACGTCTTCTGATACAGCAGCAATAAACAGCTCCTGCGACCGGGACCAGAACAGTAGCCAGCCGAAGCCCGCACAGCACTCGCGACCGGAGATACAGACGACCCTCGACGCCGTGTTCTTATCCATCCCGACGCCAAAGACGGTGCGACACAACAATGCGGGCGCCGCGCTGTCCTATATCTCCTTCGAGGACGAGTCGTACCTGCTGCGGAACCAAGCGCGAGATCAGGATACGCAAGACTGCACTACGGAGGAGTTGTTGGCCTACCTGCAAGTTGAATGTCCTGAGGTAGAATTCACTATGCAAAGTGTACAGGACTTATGCTTTTTAGCTGATAAAATCTGCATTAGGCAGGCGCTACAAAGTGCAAACGCGACCCATTGGTCTAAGTGTATACAAGTAGAGCGGGACGGGCTTGAAGCTAAAAACTTCGCCATACCTCTGCCGGAACCTGAGTGGGCAAAAATACCCAAGAAGGATATTTTGCCGCTCAGGCTTATCCTGTCGCGCAAGGAGGATGGCAGATTTAAGTGCAGATGTGTGGTGCTTGGCAACCGCCAGCATGGCGCAGATGCCTACTTTTCGCCCGTCGCGCGTTTTAGTACGCTCAGAATCCTGCTCTCCCTAGCCGCCAGAAAAAAGTGGGACATAGACCAATACGACATTTCCAATGCGTATGTCAATGCACCACTAACCGAGCCGGTTTACGTTTCGCCGCCGCCGCAGTGGCGGACGAAGCCGGGCGAAGTTTGGAAGCTTCAGCGCGCCCTCTATGGGCTGAAGGAGAGCGGATTTAGGTGGTATGAGTATTTTCGAGATTTTTTGTCCTCGCATGGTTGGCGACAGAATAAAGTCGAGCCGTGTCTCTTCGACCGCAATGGGGTTTATCTCCTCCTGTATGTAGATGATTTACTTCTGTTCGGCCGACAGGATGCCATCGATGCTGAGGTTAGTGAGATACTGCAAAACTTCGCTTGCAAGCGGATTAAGCCTACTACTGACGAAAAAGGAATTTCGCATCGCATGTATCTCGGCCTGCATATTCATCAAAACAAAAAGAAGGGCACTATAAAAATAACTCAGGAGACACTCATAGACAAAATTCTTTCTGAGTTTGACATGCAAAACTGCATGCCAGTGCGCACGCCTTCTACCGATCTTAGATCCATTGACATAGACAAAGATGATACAAACGCACCGACCAAGGTCAACAGCAGCAATTATAGAAAATTAGTCGGGATGTGCATGTATCTTGCAGTAGCTTCGCGATATGATATCGGCTACGCAGTAAAAGAACTAGGAAAATTCAGCGACAAAAATACGAAGCGCGAGCACATCGCCGCCGCGCGGCTCATACGCTACCTGAAGGGCACGCGGGAATTTGCGTTGACCTTTCGTGGGGCGCAACCGCTAGAAATAAAGGCGTGCACGCACACGCCCGATGCTGAAGAGATCATAGGTTTTTCGGATGCCGATTGGGGCAATTCGGAAGACCGCCGATCCACTTCCGGCATCCTCGTTTTCTATGGTGGTGATTTAGTTTTTTGGCAATCGATCACACAAAAATCTGTATCACTTTCCAGCTGCGAAGCCGAGTACTACGCTATATCGGAGTGCGGCCGCGAGATTTTGTATTATCGGAATTTTATCTCCAGCCTAGCCGAAAGTGCAAAAATTCCTGATGTTAAAAAATGCCCAACAGTAATTTTTGAGGACAATAAGTCCTGCATAGATCTAGTAGAGCAAAGTGATAGCACGCGCAAAACCAAGCACATCGATATACGTTACAACTTCATCAAAGACCTACACAAGCGAAAAGAAGTAAAGGTAGTCCATGTGCAAACCAAATACCAGTATGCTGATATCCTTACCAAGTCACTGCCGATCAAAGTGCATAACTTTCTCATCAGTATGATTAATCCATAGCGCATAAAATCGAGTAAAAGTCATAGCATGCATACAGGTCAGCATACAGATAGTTGAGTTAGTAGAAGAAAAACGCCACTAAATAGCAAACTAGCACGACCAGCCATTTTCCAAGCTTTAAATTTGCAAAAAGCAGGTCCTTCGGCTAGTTTGAGGAGGGGTGTTGTTCACAATGTGTTCACACCTATCTCTCATCGGTCAAGAGCTTGTTTTTTCGCTTATCGTGGTCGTCGCTAGTCGGTATCTGTTTTTTCACGACTAGTCGCATCCATCGTTTTTCCAATATCTTTCGTATTCGTTTTTGGGGAAAAGTTTATTCGCACTCTTCTTTCTTTGAGAGAGAACATTAGATAGACCCTGGAACCGGGTGGAGAGCGAATCTCTCATGCTGAAACATGTACAACAACAATTTTCGTTTGAGCCGTTGGCTCAAGGTTTTGAGCAAACACAATCAGGAAAGGACGCGTTTTGTTTCCCGTAAGAAGAAGAAGAAGGAGTGTGTTCGGGAGGTCAAGATCACACGATCAACACAAATTTCAATCAACCTCCTCTACAAACACCGCTTCGTAGTTCCTCGGGCGATGCTCGTGGTTTGGATTTCCTTGTGAAAATTCGCTTCGTGATCCTGAAGCGTGGCTTGCGTCTTGTTCATCCGCGTGTGGGGCGGGGCGGCTCACTTCTGCATGATCACCTCCGGAACAACCATGATCCGCCGCAGCTCGGGGTACAGGTCGGCCAGAGGACGACGAACAAGATGACCCCGACGAAGTAGATCCTGATCCCGAGGTGTGGTCACCTCTCTGGCTAGATGAATAACCTCCTGCTTGTCGTGCCCCCGTTAATATTCCGCTCGATCGTGCAGGAGCATGACGATTATTCTTCGGTGCGATGTTGGTCCACGGAAACCTCCCACCGCCCTTATCGAGTGTGTAAATCATGCGCAATAGTTGTGGTGCCCATTGTGCTTCGAATTCTGCTCGTAATTTTACATCCCTTGATGTTCTTTGATGCCCAAGCATCGTGAGATCATTGTTCGTCCCAGAGTAGAAGAGAAGGCTCAAGAGGTGCCTGAGGCCGGGTAGGAGGCTGACTTGCGCGAAACGGTAGAAGGAGGTCCAGGGTATAGAAATGAAAAAAGGTGCCGTACTCCCCAAGAAAATGAACAGTTTTGATGCATTGGAGAAAATTGAATGCAGTAGTTTTTTGGAATGATTGCAACCTCGTTCATCGTGCGCAAATCTACGTGGTTTCAGATTCTAAGCCGAAAACAATCACGATGCTGATACATACTGCCGCAGAGATAGATTTGCAGCACGGCTTTGATGCCTAATCAGATTCTCAGGCTCGGGCACCTTAATTCTAGTTTGATACCACCTTCATTCAGGTGTTCTTGTCCGTCCCTCCGTGCCTTTGCGTCAACAACTTCTCCGGCCCGTTGCACCTCTGGCGGCCGTGCAGTTCCAGACAGGTATTCCGCGAAGCGGAGGGACTCTTCCGCTGATTGGAGCACATAATTTCTTCCGCCCAGTAGAACGCCTCGATCGTCTCGCATGATCTCTGCTTGGGCAAATTGCTCTAGCAGCCCTGCGAGCCTCTCAGATAGAACTACCGGCGGCACGTAGAGCAGCACATCAGAAGCTGCTGGGGTGGGGGCTCCGGATTCAGGGTGAAATTCTACGTCACCTCCTTCCTCTGCCCGATTGTCGAGGCTTGTCCTGCCGGCACTTGTCGCACGACCCGCTCCGGCGGCCAGGAAAGCCAGTACTTCAGCAGGGTTCTGAATTTCCCCTGCTGCTTATGAACTGCAAAAGTGTCTGGGTCTGGGAGAATGCCAGTAGACTTGTCATGCAGATTTTCCATGACCCATGCTGTCTGGTATGTAGAACATCGCATGACAGATTCTGTGAGAGTTCTCTCATGCCTATCCTGCATGAGAAACTGCCTCTCGATCAGGTCAAAAGTAGACAGCTTTTGGCAATCACGCAACACAGATTTCCACATGATTCAGATTTAGCATGACAAGTTGCTTCGTTCTTCCAGACCCAGACAGATTTGCATTTGATACTGCTCTCGCCTCGGCTATTTTCTCTCTTGCCTGCTTGATCTTTTCTTCCACCCACTCGGCTATCTTCTTATCCTGTGAAAAAGTATCGTACTCGTATTGCAATCATGCATTACAAATTTTTGTCTCAAGGTAAATCCGCATTACAAAATTTATTTCTCATGCTGAGGGAATTTGTCATGCATTTATACGAGTACGATACTTTTGCAGTTCATACTTCTGACCTTCCGGCGATGTGGTCGTGTGACAGCGACGACGGCCGCTTTCTTCCGTAATATCGTATAATAATCTGTAACGTGCACGTGCAGAATCATAGTACACTTCCGCGGGAACGGTAATTTGCGTCCCAGCTGCCCCTTGAGCGACTACACCAGAGCCGATTAAACTGGTACTACCTTCTGACAGCTGCAGAACTTGCATTTTGTGCAGCTGCTCGCGCAGCAGTTCCGCCATGAAGTCGTCCATTTCTTCTGCTAGAAACGAGCGTTTCAACTCCTTCGCAACTTCTTCTCCGAGCGCGGTTCGCATCTGGTGCCAATTCCCGATGGCATTACCGACTTCTGCGCGGAAGGCTGGAATCGCTATAGCGCGCCTTACTAGATCGCGTTGCGGTATCGCTTGAAAAAGCGCTGAGTTTTGGTTCGTCCACCACCTTCCGCGAGAAGCGTTTTTTTTCAAAAGAAGTACTTAGGCGCTACCTTCTCCTTTGCGTTTCGCTTGTTGCTGTGCCGAAATTTCTATTTCTGTCTTGATGACGCAGCAGCGGGGGCCATCAATTCATCAGTAGAGCAATACAAATCTGAGTCAAGTATAAATGAGTCTTTTCTTCGCACAGTGGAGCAAGTTTTAACCACTCCGTCCGTCAGGCACCAAAAATGGCAATGGTGCATATATCATGACAATGCTTTTCCAGCCTGACAAGGCGCAAAACATGGAACGCTTTTTCATCGTGTGATAAGAAAAATTGTCTGCAAATTGGCGAAGGTCACGAGGTCGCCCGGACCTGGGCCATCACAGCTGGGTCGCCTACGCGGCTCTGTGTCGTGGTCGTCCTGGTGGCGCACTGCAGGCGCCTCTACTTCATCTTCCTGTCGTGTTGTAGACAGCACTGTCGCAAAAACATTCGCTTCACCAGCTGTAGTACTACTTTGCTCGTCCCCGACGGTGCTGCTGTTATCAGCCGCGGAAGACTGCTGTACTGCGAAGACACCACCACCATCGGGTCCTCCTTGCGCAGGGAAGCAGCCACCGTCGGGTCCTCCTTGCGCAGGGAAGCGGCCACCATCAGGTCCTCCTTGTGCCGGGAAAAGACCACCACCACCCACTGTAGCTTCCTCGCAAGTGGCTGGGGGTCCTCCCGATGCGGATGCAGGTTCCAGTACTAGTACTCCTCCGCGCGGAGCTATAGTACCTGGAGCGGACGCAGCAGAGTCGGTTGGTGGTAGTGAACAAGCCGGTGTTGACACTAGACTTGATGAGCTACAACTGGCTTCTGCTTCAGGCGGAGTCCCCACCGGCGGGACAACATTCATAATTCTCGGTTGCAAGAATCTTTCCCCGGCATCCACTGCTTGCTCAGCACTGCCTGTGGTCACAACTGAACAACGACCCGGCGCGACAGCATAGTCGATCGGTGGCTGTTGATGTTGAACCCCCTCGAGAACAAGATTCTGTCCACCCCCCAGAACACTTGTTGCGGTTTCGGCTGTAGGCTGACCCATGGGCGGTGGTCTTCGCGCGGCTAAAGTATTCGTACCAACATGTCGCCCTGCCACTTCCAGTGGTGGTTCAGGCGTCTGCACGACTGTGGGTTGGACGCCCGAGGAGCCCGAGCTTCCTCCAGTACCACAACCCGCTGGCACCACCGCCGGCTGGATATTCACGTCGCTTTCGCTACATCGCGTCTATGCATCACAAGCTCATATATCGTCCTTTAGCGTAAATTGTGTTCTGAAAATGTTGGTGGCAATAAGGAAGACTGACACTGGTGGTCGTGGTGGTGAAACACAGGGCAGTGGAAAAGAATTTCTCTGTAGCTGCAAAAAACATGCATCAGTAGTACAATTCACACAGACCACACAAGTACGATACTATATTTGCTCATGGCGTAAACTCACTGTCAGCACACGGCGCCGGTTACCAGCACTTTCAACAGTCGGCCGCGGCGGGGCTGCGAAGGAACAAGCCGACCTTGGAGATGTTGGGCCTGATGGCTCGATAAACGCAGTGGAGACTGTATCCTGAGCAAAAACGTACCCACACCAGAGTCAGGATGGGGATTTTGCAACACAAACCTAGGAGCTTTGTGAGTCACGCATGACAAGTTGCGCTATGCAGTGTAGTGCAGGTTAGCAAGTGCAGCCGCATCACAGATTCATCTGCTCATCCTGTTCACAGCATCACAAATTCCAAAACACGATTGGAAATGGCTCTCATGGCGGGGATGCGCATTACAAATCTTCCTGTCTTTGCAAATCTGCATTACAACTCTGGTGTGGGTACGTTTTTACTCAGGATAGACTGTGCCCGCCTGCGAATTATCAGAATTCGGGTCGACCTGCACGGCGAAACTTTGCGGAGCCAAGGTGAGTATCAAATGTAAAAGTGTCTGGGTCTGGAAGGGTTGGAACTTGTGATGCAAACTCTGGAACACACAAAAATTTGTGTTGCATGAGCGCCAAAAGCTGTCCATTTCTTGGCACGCAAGTAGGAAGTTTCTCATGCGGGACAGGCATCACGAGGCGCGCTCAAAACCTGTGATGCTTTTGCCTGCATCAGACGCCATTTGCGTGATGGTGATCCGAAATATGCATGACAAATCTCGCAATCTTCCAGACCCAGACATTTTTGCATTTGATAGTGAGCTGCCTGCGCGGAGGACCTCTTGCTGTAGTTCCTGGGGGTTCTTGGCTGGTGGATATCCAAGCAAAAAACGTTGTTAGTGTAAATTTGTGATGCGCAACCTGCAAGATGATTGCGTCTGTCATGCTTGGCATGCGTCGTAGGGTCCAATAAAGGGCGTTTTCACGTACTATCTGCGCATGACAGGTTTTTGCTGTCATGCCAGACAAATTTGTAATGCTGTTCCTCCAAAAAAGTTACACCTACAATGTTTTTTTCTTGGATAGTGGACGGTGGGGAATTAGTGCCGTGCTCTACTACCGTCTGCTGCTCCAACGCAGTAGTTCTACGGGAATTGGAATCTCGTCCCTCACTCGGACTTCGAGCTGAACTCGGAGCTTCGACCTGGGGCGGTGCTGTTGTACCGCTCCTGATATTCTGAGCCGCCAGTAGTTGGCGAGGTACTTCTGTGTGGCGCTCTTCAGCTTGTGGCCCTGATGTCCCGACCGGGGCTCCTCCCGGTCGCACCTCGTTGCCGCCCTGCCACAGGGGGTCCGCTTCTTGCAGGGCTGCATTGGTACTAGGGCCAGTGCTTCCTCCGGCTGGCGGGCCATTTCCATTGCGACTCGGCTCTGTCAGAGTTTCGTCCCGTGTCGGTTGAGGAACGGCAGATCGCTCTACTCCCTCTGGGTCTCTTCGTCTTGGCGGCTCACTCGCTATTCCATTTGCAGCAAGCTCTTGTGGTAAAAATGCCGGCGGTGGATCCTGTTGCACCTGCGCGCCTCTTGGTGGCGATGCAGTTCGAGTACTTGTTGGCAATGGAGCATTCTGGGTTGTTGACTGCATCGGCGTACTAGTACTCGGAGGGCGTTGTGCAGCCGTCGGTAGCGTCGTGGTACTTGGCGATGACGGCGAGGTGCTAGTCGTATTCCCCGTCGACGACGCCGTGACCAACCCGTCATAGGGCAATGGTGGTACGACTGGTTGGCCCGCCGGTGATACTCCTCGCGGACCGTCTCCTGGTGTACTGCTAACTTCTGGCGGCACAACTGCTGGAGCGGAAGGCGGAACGGAAGGTGTGGGACGAGCTGGACGTTGTTTCGGCTGTGGCATCATTCCGCCGGCGCCAGCTTTTGGTCCTACTGGCAATATTAAACTCGTAGCAACCATTGCAGGGGCAGCTGCGGGGACGGGCAGGTTGCCACGCACGAGAGGTGGAGAGCTGCCTGGTGATGTTCCACCTCCGGTATAATTTCCAGTGGGATAATTACTCCCACCGGGACGAGGGGCAACGGGGGTATTTGGTCGTGTTGCCGGGCCACCACCACCGTCGCTACCGCCAGCGCCACCGTCAAACCCGCCATCTCCGCCGCCACCTACGCCTCCATCTCCGAACACCACCACTCCTGGGCTCAGAGCACTCGGACTCGGGGGCAAAAACGCAGTGTGAGGGTTCGGTAGTATGGGCTGCAGAGATTCTGTAGGACCACTAGACGTTCCGTTTAATGTTCCGTCAGGACTACCACCAGTATTGGTCGTTTCATTACCATCGAAATCATTCGCGTTTTTGACGAAAACCATACCGTTTCCGGCAGGTCGTGGAAACAAACCATTGCCCCAACCCGCTCCAAAGTTCAGTTGCTGATTCGCGGCGCCCGAAGCACCTCCTGCATCTCGTACAACTTCGGTGTTTGTTCCAAATATGCCGATAGATACAGCTGCGCCTATGCCGATAGACAGGATAAGGGCCGAGATAAGCACTTGTCCAGCGACGCTGGTCCAAAATGTTGCAGCTGTTGGTGTTGGCACATCAACTTTAGAAGCCTCATCCACTTCGGTGGTCGGAATGTTGTCCAATTCGTTTTTTCTGCCAACGAGCCCTTCCTCGTCGAGGTCGAAATTCGGATCTACATCGGAGCGTGCACCACCACCGACGAGCGGGGACACTGTAATATCCTGCGGCAGAAGCTCCACCAGGTCCAGCTCTGGTGGCTGCCTAGTGGTTTCTTCTTGTGCGGAAGATTCCTCGAGCCTCCCATTCAAAAACTTTTCTTCAACCGCCACCACCGGCGGCGCAATCGTCCGCTCCTGCGCTGGAGCGGTTTCCAGCGATGTAATTTTGAAGCTGGTGGAAGGTGTCACCACGGCAGATGATGATATTACCCCGCTATGAACATTCATTCCTGCCGAAGATGATCCAGAGCCAGCCACTTGTTGGACGGCTACTTGTACCTGCGGAATGTGTTTCCGATGCAACACCGTCGCCGTGCTTCCCGGGATCGGACGTACTAATGCTGTGCGGAACTTGAAGTTTTTATCCAGGTTTAATTTTGCACAAAAAGAAGCGGCGGTGCTCCTACTGTTGTCGATGGAACCTCCGGAAGGAGCAGATGACCCATCACCCGCGGTTGTGGTGCCGGTGGAATTGGATGCACGATTTCGATTTTGAGTCAGATCGAGATCGCCTGGTCCATCTTGCATTAACTGCATTTTTATAGCGTCGGCACTGGCCCGAGACAGGACAACATTGTGGCCTTCCCACAGCTGGTGGTGGTCCCCAGTGTCGCAAGCGGCAGACTGCAGGGAAGAAGAAGTGCCGCAAGAAGTAGAAGAAGACGCTAACACCGCATCTCCCACCATCTCCAGGCCGACCAGCTCTTTTTCTAAATCAAAAGCAGTGATCCTCTCTGTGATTTCCCGCGCGAGACAGACTTGCACCAAATACAGCAAATGCTCGAGCCTTCGTCCTTCGAAGTCCGCGAGAGTATCGTCTAGAATGTCCTGCGTGAAGGCGCAGAACTTGTCCGGATACTGGATTTATGGATTGCAAAAGCATGGTATCGCAATCGTATAAATGCATCACAAATTTCCTCAGCATGAGAAATAAAATTTGAAATGCTGATCTGCCTTTAAGAACAAGATTTGTAATGCAAGACTTGCATTTGCACGAGTACGATACTTTTGCACAGGATAGGATCTCCATCAACGGATCCACAATGCAGAACATCACCCGGTTTCCGCCCCCCGGCTGGTTGAACAAATACGCGTGCGGCGGTTTTTCGTAGATCATCGCGTACAGTATGATCCCAAGGGACCAAATATCCGTTTCCGGCTTCATTTTCATGCTTGCTTCGTATTGCTCTCCCTGATGAAAAGCCTCGGGAGCCATGTATAATATCGTGCCGCACTGCCCAAACCGGCTGATATGGGATTTATCTTCCTCCACTTCCCTGGCTAGCCCGAAGTCGGACAGCTTGATTTTCTGCTTGTTTTCAAACATGAGAAAATTCGCCGGCTTCAAATCAAAATGCACGATGTTCTTGCTGTGGATGTAAGCAACCGCAGCCGCCATCTGCTTCCCGCAATGGAGAATAATGTTGAAAGGCATGAAGAACTTCGTTTTTCTTGAACCTCTAGAACAGCTGGAAGAGTCTCTGCTTCCCGCACCGTTGGCACCGAATAATCCGTTGGCCGCCGCAGTTGGGGGCGGATTCGATGTGACTTTCGTCACGAAACTCCGATGGTAGGCTTCGAAGTCACAGTCCGCGAATTCCAGCAAAATGTGAATCTTCAAACTCGCCACGTCACACTCGGAGCCGAAGCAGTGGACAACATGTTTTCTTCCCCGTCTGTCCTTTTTCGTCAAGTTTTCAAGCAGAACCGCCTCTTGCTGGAACTGCAGCAACTTGTGCTTGTTCTGGGCGGAGACGATTTTGAGCGCGAAATTCTTCTCCCCCCTTGTCGCCTTGTAAACCTCGGCAAAGTATGCATTCGGTAAAAGCCCACCGAGTAGTTGCGTGAATTGCATTTATACATGACAGATCTAGTTTCTTACTCCAAGTTCAGCATTACAAATTTCATTTTTCTTCTGAACGAATTTGTAATGCAATTTCCTCTACTAGGGCGATAGGCTTTTGCAATCCATACGAAGCCGCCGCGGCCGAGCAGTTCGCCCACCGTGAAGGAAAGATCGTGGATGGATATGGAACAAAAAAGGTCTGTAAGTGTAAGTCTGCGATGCAGAAAATATAAAACAGTTTACACTTGTCTCTGTCATGCTGGTTACTAG
Organism: Amoebophrya sp. A120; assembly: GCA_905178155.1. Lineage (NCBI taxonomy): Eukaryota > Dinophyceae > Syndiniales > Amoebophryaceae > Amoebophrya > Amoebophrya sp. A120. Next base: position 576,025 of record CAJINV010000022.1, on the reverse strand, counting down.
CCACGGTGTGTTCTTTTCTTACGTCGTGTTTGCACGTGCTAGCCGTGCATGACAGGACTGCACTGTCATGCAGAACGAATTTGTCGTGCTGTCACCTGCTGAAGACACCTACACTAAAACGCGGTTTTTCTTTTCGATATTGGAGAAGGTGGTCTTTGTGTCGCGCTGCTGGGAGGTACTAGACGTAAGAGGAGCCCTTCTTGTTCCATTGCCCGCGCTGGCCGGCTGAAGTAGACCCGCAGCGGAAGGTGGCGCGATTTGTTCCTCTGCCTGGTGTCCCGCTCGACGCGCGCCAGGTTTGCCTGTGTCGACGTCTTTTGGTGCAGCGGGACGCGGAAATTCGTCTTCATCTTCTTCCGCGGCCCGAGAACACCTCCCATTTGGTTCCTGTAGAAGAGAAGTGAGATGTTGGCTCTCGTCCTCCGAAGACGTTGTTCTTTGACGTGTGGCTGAGTGCGGTGGCGGCAGCTTGCTACTGCAGTCTTTTTCCGAATCACCACGACAGCCTTCGTCGGGTGGTCGCCCGCCAAAAGGAAGAAGCAACGCTTCCTCATTTTGCTGCTCCATGGCGATGAAGCTCTCGAGGCTTTTGTCATACTACTCCGCCATTACAAATTCGTGTCAGTGCTGGTGCACAGAGATCGACGATGCCGGCAACGCGGCTGCTGCTTGCATCGCCGAGAAACCTAGTCGGCGTCGACATCTTGCTATTTGTTCTCTTTGGATTGGCCTACAGAACAAACATTAGACTTTATATTACTTTGGCTCCCTACTAGAAGTACCTGCTGTGTATTCACTCTACAATGCCGGTGGCTGCACTGATATCCAGAGCTGCCATGCGGAATATTTCTATCTTCACGCGACCAATGATTAGAAATAGAGATCGCCATCTTCCATACGACGGTAGACAATCTATTTGCGCCTCTCGCGGTCTCGCTGTCAAAAACTTCGCTTTTCAGCATCCTTTATCCAATTTGATGTAGAGCACGGATGCGCAGATGATCGCACATACGAAAATTTTGTATAGTTAACCTTGGTCAATCTCAATGTCAGAAAAAATTTTCTCCCACTTATCTGAATCGTCTCGCGTTTTCATCATCTCTACCGCTTTGGCAACGCCTATACGTTAATAGAAAAATTGGACGACAACTTTTGGCTTTGTGATTTCGCGATTAGGAACTCATGGCGTGCCTTCATTGCGTCTTCATGCTACGAGGACAATCTTCATGTTGATCCAATATTGAATATATCTCCACCAGAGTCCGAGCCGTAAAGCTCTCAGCGCGTCCACCGAAAAATATCAGGTCGTCACACACACACCGGATTTCTGTGCGATGGGAGAAATCACAACAGCACACCAGATCTTGTAGTTTCTAAATTAACTCTTCACAACAGTAGAACGCATCTTAGTATAGCAACAAGTCAAGAAAATTGTCGGAATCGTAGCTGAACTGTCGCACACAACCAGAAGTCCGCAAACCTCTATCGTGTGCAATTGATTTCTCATTTTCCATTTGGTTCATCTTGTCGTCGCATTCATCTTCCCGTACTTGTAGTGACCGCGCGTGTATGCAGTGGTATAGATTTTGCGCTTCATCAATATATCGGTCGAGCGATTGGTATTGGCTTAGTTTGCCCGTCTCACATCCGATGGTCATGGTCCCTGACCAGGGATGATCAACAAGAAAACTATTGCGCCACCCCTTGGCGCTGATTCAATCCTTCTGGCGATTTGGGGCGAAAAATTTGTTACGAGCGAGTGCTATGAAAAACGAGAAAAAAGTGTTTCGCCATTTGCAAAAAGTTTTCAAAATATGAGCTGCAGCTGGGCAAACAGAGCTACAGATAGTGCCTCGCACTCGACTGTCGATGCTGGGGCGTTTAAAAATCAATGTGGGTTGAGGTTTGATTTTTGTTATTCCAAAATTATACAACTTAAACCATTTCTTGAAGAAAAAGAGGAAAACATACACCCGCTAGAATCGTACATTCACGGAGCACCGAGGACAACTTCGGCCCCGGGGAGAAATGATCTTTCGGCAACTTCTTGCACGACAAAAAAGTGCTATAATATTTGTGTTGCAAAAGGAGGTGATGTCTAAGTCTTTTTCCTAAGATGAAAACAATACTGCGGCTGCTCAGCAATCAAAATTATTATGGTGTAATATTGATTTACAGAAAATGCTAATGTAGATCATGCATCACCAGCACGTGCTGCACGTCGGGAAACTATAGACACGCAACACAGCGACTGCCCGCAGGAGCGCCGGCGCACAGTAGCTGCTACCACAGGTTGTACATCGCGAGTGTCATCTTTAGAGAGCTTTGTAGCTGTTTGGAGGGAAAACAGTGTTGAAGCTTCAACAATGTCGCCAGCGCCTCGACGATAGTAAAAGATCGGGGGTGTAGATACTAATGAAAAAAGTGTCTTCAAGGATAAAGCGTGGCCTCGTGCAAGTAGCTTGGGGTCGGACCCAGTGAGGTTCTGCGACCGCCGTCCGAGAGACTAATACGCGTCGCATTGTCGACCGTTACGTCTTTTATCAGTTTTGCAGATCATGGGGGGGAAATTATAGCGTAGGAAATTCTTTTTCCATGGTTGTAACCACGCTTGCAACTCCAGGTTCCCGCGTGCTTCCTTTCCCTTCAGTTCGAGTTGGCGACCCTCGGAAGCAGTCGTTTACCACGCCTCGCTGGGTGGATCTCGTGGAACGACATCAAATGCTGAGGCGGAGGAAGAAGACCCCGATCCAGAGCCTGCACCTTCCTGCGGATCAGATACAAAGCCTCGCCCTGCCTCTACGTGTGCAGCCGCAACAGGAGCAGCTCAACGACTCTGCTTTGCGTATAATTCTTTTCCTCAGGACGAACTCGACCATTTTTCTCCCTCAGGAACTCGACGATTCTGCTTTGCGAACGACTCTGCTTTGCGATCCCAAGATTTTTGATCCCTTCTTTGATCCGCAAAAGCTTCGGCGCAATTTCTGCTGCGATATCAAAACGACAAATCCACCCCTTCCCGAGAGTCAAAACGAAACTTGTGGTGCCCGATCCGTGTTGTACATAAGTCAACTTTATTAATCACGGAGCAAGGGCCTGCAGGCAGATTCTATGCGAATGTTCGACGCAGCGGTATAATAAGACGCCAGTCGCATGCTCTGTTCTAGATCTAGTCCTCACAGCATTAGGTTTAGAAATCGCCCCTATTATGCGGCGGAGACATCTAATGGCGCCATCTCGCAAGACAAAGCTGATTTGCGTACGCGAATCACTGTCACAGATATCCGTTGTGAGCATACTAGAAAGGGGGCGGGACTTGTTTTCCTCACAATATGCGAATTCCTCTCGCAATTGCATCTCCAGCGGGCTATTTTCGAGATGTTCCCGGCCGAAGAGAACTTCCACTAGGCGCTTGACCCCAGGGGCTACGACGTCCTCCGGGACCGTCCGGTAGCTCGATCGAAGGTACCGGCGTGCGTCCTCCCCCGGGCCCGGCGGGCCCCGCTTGCTGAAGAAGCGCACTATGCCATCTGGTGTGCGTCTGGTTAGCCGATCTTCTTCGCCATCTTTACTTGCGAGAAGGCCATTCTGGTTTAGGGGAAAAGGGCGACCATCTGCATCTTGGAGAAAAAGAAACGGAGAAGCCGGAAAAAGACTAAGTCCAATTTCAGATTCTTTTCCCTGCTGCTCCCCTGCGGCCTCTTCTGCCGCCAGCTCTTGCAGCTCTGTCTGAAGGCCCGCCAGCTCCGTCTCACGGTCTTCCTCTTCCTCTTGTTCCTCTTGTTCCTCTTGTTCCTCTTGTTCCTCTTGTTCCTCTTGTTCCTCTTGTTCCCCTTCGCCCCCAGTGAATCTCGATAAGTATGTGACAAAGCGAAGCGCCTCTTCGGCCGATTGGAGTACTAGACGTCCTTCTGTCCGGCGTTCGTTGTAGGGCAGCACCACGCTTTCGATCCACTCTTCTACAAGCCGGCGGAGCCTCCCGTCCAGACTTGGATAGACGAGACGCTCCAGCTTCGCGGCCAGATCTCGTGGCAGAATAGTATCCTTCGAAAAAATGGTATCGCCCCCGTGTCCATTGCAACAATGCATGCAAAATGTGGATTCCGGTATCGGTTCCCTATTCCTAGCTGCAGAATTACAATTACATTACCATAATGACAAATGCGTTTTTTCATTCTGGCAAGCGGATTTTGAGAAAAAATTGTATGCGGTGCAATTTTCACGAGTGCGATGCTGTTGTCTTGCAAAGCGTCCAATAAAGTGTTCGCCACCTCCTCCTGTTTCCAGGGCGGCTCGAAAATACTGAGACAGGAATTCTCGATCGCGATTCGACAAGTCCTTAAATTCGCGTAGCACATAAGGTCTTGCCTGAGTGGTACTCCAGCGTACCCACTTAATCACGACCTCTTCTGCTGCGAGCCGTTGCAGCTCCGCCGGCGGTTTTTCGCCTGACAAATATTCGGCAAGGCGGAGCGCTTCTGCAGCTGATCGGAGCACTAGACGTCGACTTCGGTTGCCTGGAGTCACGCTTTCGATCCACTGGTCGACCAGCCAGAGCAAGGCACCACCAGGTCGACTACCCATGAGCTCGCCGAAATACGTTCCGAAGTCCATTTGTGCAATGTCACTATTTGCGAATTCCCGAGAGCGTATATAAACAGTATGCTCCGAAAAATATGAATATCGTGCTCGTAAAAATTGCAAGCTTCGTGCATGACACATTTGCACTTCTACTTAGTACCTGAAAAACATTGCATGACAAACTGCGACGTCTTTTATTTTGAGCACACTCATGAAAAAATGTATGTGCTGCAATTTTTACTTGTACGATGATGCATTCGGTTTCGCCTTGCATAGACACCATTGGTCGCACTCCCATTTGCAGCCTGCGTGAAAAGCCTTTTTGGCTGCATTTTCCTAAAACTTGCTGCCTCCAGGAACACTCGAACTTCGGCTGTCCTGGATTCAAGCGGTAGGTCTTCCAGGTTGGCCATGGTGCCAACGGATACGCCTAAACGCAAAAAATTTTCCACGTTGCTTTTTGCCTGCGTGATCCTTTGTTGCACCCAGTCACCTACTTTTTGCCCTTGCGGCGATCTGTGAAAGCGAAGGCGTTCTGGTCTTGCAGAATCGATGTAGAATCGAAAGACGCCGGCGCCGAAGTGCGACAACTTATCCTGTGCAAAAGTATTGTAGTCGTACATTTGGTCCTTACAATCTGTTTTTCTAAGGCCTTGACTCTACATGACAGACGCCATCTTTCACGCAGAAAGCGCTTGTCGTGCAAGCACTACGAGTACAATACTTCTTTGCATTGCCTACAACAACATCAATTGCATTTTCTCCAACTGGGCGCGCAAAGTCTCCGGCTATTCAGGACAAATATGTCTGGGTCGGGAAACTGGCAAAAACGCCACGTTCGCTATGCGAAATGGCCTCCGGTATCCGAAGACTTCAACGAAACCTGCGCAACGAGTTGGAGAAACCGCATTTTTGCGGAACACACTATACAGAAATCATTGTCATAGCCCACTTCGCGCATCACAGATTCACATTCTCCTTCGCAATGCACAATTGTATATGCAGGTTGCTTGCAATTGCATTCTATCTTACCGACCCAGCCATACTTGCAATGCATACCAGCATGAAGTCCTCGATCTTTTCTGATAGAAAGCAGTCTCGAACACTATAACCTGGTCAGGCGTTTACAAGCTCTCACTGTTATCCAAAAATTACATAAAGCTGAAAGTTTGTGACGCATTTGCACTCTAATCGGAACCTGGCGCCAGTTGTGTCTTGCATCTACAATTTTGCGGTAGGGTCTACGACTTCCAGCTTTTTGTGACATTAGAACTTGTCCTGCGTACCAGTGACAAAAAATGAATGCGTCACCGCAGCCCCACACAAACGCTTCATGCAATCAAAATGAGAAAAAAGTGTAACAGTTGAGATTGTAAAAACTCCTCAGCGGGCAATAAACACTCTGCGCAACCCCTTTTCCGAGTACCGTCTGCATCTGCTGCCAATTCCTCTATGCATTGCAAATCGTAATATGTTGGGGTCTAGAAGTAGAGCCCGGGTTTGTGGCGCTAGCGGTAGCTGGTCTCGGTCTGGTCTTCATATACAAAAATCTTTATCGCATTAAAGGCAGCGAAGGTCAGCACACACCTTTGACCACGCAATCCCAAAGACGACATTTCTGTTCAGAACCTGTCACGTTGCGAAAGCTGCACCAAAATCACAAACCCCGAAGCGCCCCAGACCACCCAGACATATTTACCCTTAATACCCCCAGGGCGTCGGCAACGTCCAAGCGAGAAATTGTTCTACCCTGTAGGACCTTCTGGATCATCGCATGTTAACTTATGACACGAAAAAAAACAATTATTGCTTACGTCCGGGCAGAATTTTTTTTTTCTCCTTCTTTCTTGTGTGCTCTAAGTCGCATCTCAATTCATTCGAATGGCAGCGTATTGTGTTTCTTGTCTCGAGTGTAGACGCAGCTAGCGCGTCCGCTGTACTCGAAGTTGAGACATCTTCGCTTTTGCGATAAAACAACAACTACAGCTGCAAAAAAAAAATCACTCAAACGCACAAGCCTTAGCGCAACGGCATGGAACATATATCTGTCTTAACCGCTCGCGAGGTTCCAAACCTGTCACAGACTCATCATTTTGCCTGCACGTGCACTCTGCCTGAAACTAGCATGGGATTCAAAAGCCGTTCTTTTTCGCGTGATAGGATACACCGCACCGACATCGGTGAAGAAGCGTCGTGGAGCAGGGAAGTAGGGCCCACGAGGAATGCCGTCTTCTTCTGGACCGTGAACGCCGAGAACAAAGTGAACATCGGCTTGCGCCGACACGAGGTCACAGAGACCATCATCGGGGAAGGCACGACCACCCAATGCTGCAGAAGAGCTAACCGTGACGGCGTTTCTCACTTCCGATTCCCCTCCAGCAGCTTGCTCAGCGGCGGCTGGAACCGGGGCCGCGGACACTTCCCTTGTTGGCGGCTGGGCCTGCCCACGATTTGCCTCCCCAGCCGGGTTTCCGCTTCTCCCGCTCGTGGGAGGTGAATGTACCAAACGTGGCGCGTCGGGTAAAGTTGTAGAACCTTCTGCCGGGGGCAGTTGCGGGGCTTGTTGGACCGCGGGCACTGGCCCAGTACTTCTGCTTCCATCAGTCAGTGGACTGACGATATTTAGTGCTGGTCCTACCCACTCAAGGTGGTCTTCTGCCTCGCCCCACTCCAAGGTGCGCTTCTGCCTCGGACCACTTCCTGGACTTGGTTCTAGCTGTTGTCTGCCGCTGCTGCTGCCCGGCGAAGAAGTGCGGCTGCGCTTCGGCGCTCCAGGTGGGCCGGTTTCTGATGTGTCAGCAGCTGATGCGGGCGGTGGACCGCCGTCAGCTGTGCCGGTGGCGCCAACAATGCCAGGCGGTTCAACTACCTGTCCCACGGATGAAGACGAACCGGCGCTATCTTGGGCTATTTGCTGTTCGCTATTCTCATCACCCTGCGGCGGTAGTGTCCGTGCTTCCGCTCCAGCGTCACCCTGCCGCGTTTGTAGTAATACGCCGGGTTGCGCCGGCGCAAACGTAGTATCCGGGGCTGCAACTACCAGTTCCCCTCCTGTCGCGTGTATTGATGCGCCACTTGCCATTGCCCCTCCTAGCGGGCGAGAAGGCTGTTGCGCTCCTTGGAGATGAACTGCAGCAGATCCCTCTGCTTCGTCATGCTCACCCCCATTTGCAGACGCTGCCGGTCCTGCGGCCCCGGTCGATCCACTGCTGCTACTTGATGGAGGCGATGCGGTTCGAATAACAGGCGAGGAGGGACGTATTTCACTTGCGTCTGCTGGTCGGATTGAGCTTACACTCGGTAGCTGCGAAGTATTCGCATCTACCGGCAAGGCAGTCGGCGCCAACGTCGCTAAGGAGGGCGTTATTGGGACAAACGGGTCACCATTTTCAGACCCTGAAGGCCCGATCAGTGCGGCGCCCTGATATGGTGGCGATGCGGCGTCGGGCTTCTTCTTCTTGTAGAGCAGCATGTTTATGGTTTTGCCCTCCCCAGCTCGTTCTCTCAGATATTTGTCTAGAATACCGGAAGGACCTACCACGGAGGTCGTCAGGACTTCTGTCACCAGCTGGTCGTCGAAATGTCGCCACCGCGGAGATTGCTGGGCTGTGCCGATGTTCACAACAGCCGTGTAGTGGCCGCAATTCGGGGTGGGGCCGTGGTGCAAAATCACCGCATGTAGCTCGTACAACTGGGACACGGGGTCCATACCCCGTCTCCGAGTTTGCCTTGCCCACTCTGTATAAGCTGTTGTCTCCCCGGGGCAGTGCGGATTGCGCAAGCGCGCACGCTGAAACTCCGTGTGGATGCCACTTGGACCATTCCGGCTCGCCTCCCCGTCGATGTAGAAAAGCCTGGGGGCCTCTAGATAATGCATCTTTTTGCGGGTGCTTCCGTTATTCTCGTATGTGAAACGATTCACCTCGAGCCGCAAAATTTCCGGCAGTTTCCGGAGGTGGGCCTTCCGATGGAGTCCATATCTGGTGCCTTGAATCGTTCGTGTTCGTCCTTGGCTATCTGTGATTATCTGAACTTCCGCCGGTACCTGCTTCGTCCGCATTTCCATACCCTCCAACCAGGCCGGCCGAGGGTCGTGGGGTTCCAATGCAGTATTGGGGCAAAATTTTTGAGAATCAATATCAATTAGCAACTATAATTGGTTCGGTCAACTACACTTATTGCGCAGTCAATGGTCATGCAGTGCGGCGCAGGATTCTGCTCCGGCACAGGAGCAAATTGAGAGAACATTTACGACGTATGCCGGAGCTCTGTAGGCAAGCTTTGTCGCCTGCTTGATTCCAATATTTTCTTTCCTTTGATAGTCGTAAGAATATATGCTGCTATCTCCCTTATCAGGCTCGAAGTAGGCGTTTCGCAGAGCTCCGAGAATGTCAGTGTGTTTTTGCTCGTTGTAGTCGATCATGAATTGGGAGGCGGGGAACCACGCATTGCCGGCATTGTCTTTCTTTTCCTTGCTCTCGTCCGGAATCGGGTTCTCTTGCTGGTCAATCGCGAAAAATTCCTCCTTGATTTCGACGTTGAAGAGGTTTTGGAAATTCCCAGGTAGCACATTTTCGACCAGTTTGCTCATCCCCTCCGTCGGGTCCTGCTGTCTCCAAGAATTCCTGTCCCTTAGTTCGCGCCAATTCGCCTTCCACATAACATAATGTAGAACCGCTTCTACTCCTTGCTGTCGGGTGTAAATAGACAAATTGTTGTTGCTTCGTCCTTATCAACTGCAAATATGTTTTGGTCAGGAAAAATGCAACGTTTGTCATGCACATTTTGCATGACTCCAGATGTCTGTGATGGATGCCCTAGCATCCTAGACTTTGTGAGGTCTTGCTGATGCCTATCCTGCATGAGAAGTGCCGTCTCGCCGTGGCAAAAACTCGATCTCTCTTGCTGTTCATGCAATACAGATTTTTGTAGAATCCGAAGGAAGCATCAAAAGTTCGGATTCCTCCAGATCCAGACATATTTGCAATTGATAGTCCTCGACCGCCCGACCCAGCGACGGCACGGAAAAATTGGCACCATTGTCTGAGTTTGTCGCTATCTTCCGGGGAGCGTTGCTGAAAATTACTACTGGAACTCGCACCCGGTCCTCGCTGCTCCTGCTCCCTCCGCGCGCACTCCGCCTCGGCCTTCTCGTGCAAGGAGGGAATGTACAGCAAACTCTGCGACAAACTGATCATCCAGCAGAGGTTGTTGGGATTGACAATCCCGATCTCGGGCTGCAAAGGGAATCACACACAAATGTAGACCCACGCGCGCTGTGCCCGGTAGAGTATCTATTTCTTTCGCTAAGCAATTTGCGTCACAACTAAAAAGTCTGCCATGCAGAGACAACTATGGTGTACACTTTTTTGGAATGCAAGATGAAAACGGATTCTGTAATACGCGAAGCCGATCTTCAGGGGGACATAAACAAAAGTTTGCCACGCTCAAATCACACAACATGAGCTCCATTTTTGTCTTTATTCTGAAAATTGCATGACATATACAACTTGTTCCCCGGTATGGTATGGGTGTACTTTTATATACGATAAAGAGCTTGGGGTGCTAGATGCCGCTCCCACTGCACCGGACAACGGTAGTAAAATCTCGGGTTCTTGTGCTTCCGTATTATTTCCACCGGCAATCTCGTCTCCTATCGGTTCTAATGCTGGGCCACCTGTCATTACCCGTCCTAGCGGGAGCGAGGCCGATGGCTGCTGCGGCTGGAAAACTGTGGCAGACCCTCCTTCTACCGAGTCATGCTCATCTCCATTTTCAGACGCTGCCGGTCCGGCCCCGGTCGGTGCGACGCTGCTACTTGTTTGCGATGCGGCTCGAAGAAATGGCGAGGGACGAGGACTCATTTGACCTGCCTCTGGTGGGGCTGAGCTTGTTACATGCGGTAGCCGCGAAACATTCGTTTCTACCGGCGCGGCACTCGCTGTTGACGACGCCGTAGACAGTGATATTGGCACGGACGGTTCGCTTGGCCGTGGCTCTTCCGCCACATTATTTCCTGCGACTGGTGGTAGTGCCACTGGCTGAGGAGGAGGTGGAGGAGCAGCAAGAGCGGGCGTGGAGGCTGGACCTGGCTTCGAGTGCGAGATAGTTGTACTCGGTAGCTGCGAAATATTCGCATCTACCGGCGCGGCATTCGGCGCCGACGTCGCTGTGGAGGGCGTTAACGGCTCGCCAAGCCACGGCTCTTGTGCAGCGTTACTTCCTGTGACTGGCGGTAGTGCCGGTGGCTGAGGGGCAGCAGGACCAACAGCGGGCGTGGAGGTCGGACCTGGCTTCGAGAGCGGGATAACCGCACTACCGCCCTGTTCTTGTGGTGGTAAACCTGCCGTATTTATCGCAACCGCGGCTGCGACTGGTAATGCTGCAGAAGTTGCGTTTGGCCCTTCCAAAGGCTGTGCTTGAGCCTGCGGGCCGGCTCGGTACAGTTCACTGCTGACATCGCCGCTACCAGCACCACTCTCATTACGACCACTGCGCCCGCCATCACCATCAACCCCGCTGGCCGCGTCGGCACTCGCATCTCGTCCTGCTGGTAAACCTGCAGCAACCACGGCAGAAGCAGCTGTGACAGGCAGGCTGCCAACGTTGACAAGAGGAGGGCTAGCAGTAGTTCCTCCGTTTTCACCATGATTTCCACCTGGTGCGAGAGCTGCAACAGGCGGGTTTGATGCCGGGGCAGGACGTGGTGCAGTGGTTCCTTGCGCAGCAGCACGTTGCGGACTGCCAGCGGTTCCTGCTCCGCCTCGATCGCTGTCGCCACTAGGGCCGCCGCCGGTGCTATCAGCATCCCCATTACCTGCACCGCTATTTTCGTTTCCACCCGCACTTACATCTCCGCTCTGTCCTGGGCTCAGAGCAGTAGCACTCGGCGGGAGAAACGCGATTTGTGGCTGCGCGGTCACAGGTCGGATTTCCGGAGGCACAGTCGTGTTGTGGCCTGTACCACCGCCACGACCCCCTCCCGCATCTCCTCCGGACGTGGTCTCATTTCCATTCTTGACGAACACTATATTGTTTGGTCTGAGTATAATTCCAGGCGGAAATAAAGCGTTGTTGCCGCCAAAATTCAGTTGCTGATTCGCTGCGCCAGAATTTGACGACGTTGCGGTGTTTGTCCCATATATTCCGATTGATACGGCAGTGCCGATGCCGATAGCCAGGAGAAGAGCAGATATGATAACTTTGCCAGCAATGCTGCTCCAGAAGGGCGTATTGACATGACGATAATCTGGCGCGGTCGCATCTTCTACAGGGTCGCTTCCTGCAGGCACTAGGTTTTGCTCTTCGTCATCCATCAGCGGAGCTTCCGGGTCGAGATCTACATCGAAGCCTTTTGCACCATCGGGGAGCATTTTTGATGTATCTTTGTGGAGCATCGACTGCTGCTTCCCAGCTTCCTCATCCTCGGATCGTCGAAGGGGCATCGATTCGGAAAGACGCTCCTCCAAAGCCGGCACTGATACCGGCTCAGCTGTCGCTTCCTGTGCACGAGGAGCGGTCTCTTCACCTGTCAGTGGAGCGAGGCATTCTCTGTGGTCGAGAGATCCAGAATCAGACACCTGTGTTGATGGGGCAATCACGACCTCCGGAATGTGCTTTCGATGCAACACCGTTGCCGTGCTTCCCGGAATCGGCCGAATTAACGCTGTGCGAAACTGGAAATCTAGGTTCGCAGTAGAGGAAGCAGCATCGCGGCTGCTACTGACGGACGCATCTCTTGAAGATGCCGACCAGTAGGCTGTAGTAGAGGTGGTGGCGGTCGAATCGCACGTGCCATTTTGCCTTAGCCCTGATCCTTGCCTGTCGATGCGCGACAAGCTTCGTTCGCGCACCAAGTCCAGTCCAACCAGTTCCGTCTCCAAATCAACCGCAGTGATCCTGTCTGCGACTTCCCGTGCGAGACAGACTTGCACCAAATACAGCAAATGCTCGAGCCTTTGTCCTTCGAAGTCCGCGAGAGTATCATCCAGAATGTCTTGTGTGAAAGCGCAAAATTTGTCCGGATACTGGATTTATGGATTGCAAAAGTATCGTACCAGTAGTAAATTGCATTACAAATTACGTTAGCATGACAAATGGAATTTGTGATGCTGTTTTACCTTGGGATGGATATTTGTAATGCATAAATTGCAATTACTTTTACTACGGGTACGAGACTTTTGCACAGGATAGGATTTCCATCAACGGATCCACGATGCAGAACATCACCCGATTCCCACCGCCTGGCTGGTTGAACAAATACGCGTGCGGCGGCTTTTCGTAGATCATCGCGTAGAGAATAATCCCAAGCGACCAAATATCAAATCAAAAAATGTCTGGGTCTGGAAACTTGTGATGCTGGGTGGCGTATCATGAGGAGGCAACAAGTGCTGGCTCAGCATCACAAGTTTCTGAGCTTCTAGGTGTTGCCTATTCTGCATGACAAACTGCGTTTCTGCATCACAGAAAAATGGAGCTCTTGGGTAACTTGCATGACAGATTTAAGAGTCATGCCAGAAAAGCATGACAAACATGCATTCTTCCAGACCCAGACATTTTTACATTTGATACCAAATATCCGTTTCCGGCTTCATTTTCATGCTTGCTTCGTATTGCTCTCCTTGATGAAAAGCCTCGGTATCCTGTGCAAAAGTATCGTACTCGTAGTGATCTTCGCAGTCATGCATTACAAATCCCCATCCCAAGGCAAAACAGCATCACAAATTCCATTTGTCATGCCGAGCCAATTTGTAATGCGAAGATTACTACTAGTACGATACTTTTGCAATGAATACTCGGGCGCCATGTATAATATCGTTCCACACTGCCCGAACCTGCTGATATGGGATTTATCCTGCTCCACCTCTCTCGCCAGCCCGAAGTCGGATAGCTTGATTTTCTGCTTGTTTTCAAACATGAGAAAGTTTGCGGGCTTCAAATCAAAGTGCACGATGTTCTTGCTGTGAATAAAGGCGACCGCAGCCGCCATCTGCTTTCCGCAATGCAGAATCGTGTTTAAAGGCATGAAGAATTTCGTTTTATTCCGTGAACAGGCTCTGGTGTGTCGTGGTCCTCTCCCACCTGGGCTGGCCCCAGCATCGGGATCGGCATCTTCAAGAGTCGGCACATGAGTCACTTTCGTGACGAAGCTCCGATGATAGGCCTCGAAGTCGCAATCGGCAAATTCCAGCAAGTATCCTGTGCAAAAGAAACGTACTAGTACAAATCGCAATACAAATTTTCTCAGAAGGAGAAATGGAGTTTGTAAATGCTGATTTGGCTAAGAAACAAGATTTGTCATGCATGATTGCAATTAGTACGAGTACGATACTTTTGCAGAGCATAGCAAGATGTGGATCCGCAAGTTGGCGACGTCACAGTAAGAGCCAAAACAGTGCACGACGTGCTTTCTCCCTGTCTTGTATCCTGTGGACAAACGTCCCCACCCCAGAGTCAAGTATATTGGGACTTTGCAACACAAATCAAGAACTTTTGGCTGTTGCACATGACAAGCTTGGGGTCTTTAGTGTGATGGTGATCGTGTTTAGCTAGAAAAGCCGCATAAAAAATCGATCCATCTTCGTATTCTAATCCTGATTCTGACATGACAAAGTCCCAGACAACATGAAAAAACGCTTCTCATGGGGTTGCGTTAAGTAGAAAAATTTTAGATATAGACATGCCATTGCGCATGACAACTCTGGGTCGGGAACGTTTTTCCTCTGGATATCTTGTCCTTTTTCGTCAGGTTCTCGAGCATATCAACTGCAAAAATATCTGGGTCTGGAAGATTTCCAGGTTTGTAATGCACGTTTTCCATAACGTGTGAGGTCTGTGATGCATGCCCTAGCATCACAGATTGTGTGAGATCTTTACCATGCCTTTTCCGCATAAGAAAGTGCCTCGCGGCCTTCTCAAAAGTGAACAGCTTTTTATTGGTAATCATGCAACACAGAATTTTGTATGATTCAGATCTAGCATGACAACTTGCACTCTTCCAGACCCAGACATATTTGCAATCCATAAAGCAAAACTGCTTCTTGCTGAAACTGCATTAAACGACGCTTATTTTGTGCGGAAACAATTTTCAAGGCGAAGTTTTTGTCGTCCCTCTTTGCCTGGTAGACCTCTGCAAAGCCGCCGCGCCCGATCAGATCCCCAATGGTGAAGGAAAGGTCGTGAATGGAGAAGGTTTTTGACCGCTGAGAAGATGCTACCGCACGGTCCTCGCACGGAGGTGGTGAGGCCAAAGCCCCAGCGGGTTCTGCCAGAGCTGCTACATCCGGCTCGGAGATGATGTCACCGTCGCCCTGGTTATCTTCCGTTGTGGCAGGCGGCCGCCGTCGGTCCCGCTCTGCAGAGTCGTTTGTGTGGTATGCATTGGACGAAAAGCCCGGCGACGGGCTATTTGAATTTTGTTCAAGGAGCTCGAGATCTTCTGGAGATCCGGAACTGTGAGGGTTTTTTGAAAGCGTCGTTTTTCGTGTCGCCCAAAAAGAAAGAAGGGGACTGCGGTGGTTTTGGCTTTTCTCTTGCGCCACATGATCATCGCCATGAAACTTCTCCGACGGTGGAGCATCTGGTCCAGAAGGAGGCAGTAAGGCCTCTTCGCTATCTCGCTCCATCTCCATGTTGACTGCGAGGAACTACTGTGGCTTTTTGTCATGCTATTCCGCTAGAATAACCAGTGGGTGAAGCCCCTGCAGAACATGCGCTGCCGATACGTCCATCAGGGCCGTCGGTTTTATCGTTGAGAGGGTGTTCGTCATAAGGTGATTTTTGGTGTGCGTCTACATCCTGCTTTGCGGCCTGCGAGCTATGATATAACATCCAGACTACTTCTCCATCTCTCAACCTCAACTCAGTGCTGTGCATAATGGCGGTGAAATAAATGTGAATCAACATACGAGCTCTTCAGACAATAATATCAAAAGAAATGCGGGTACAAAACTTTTTATTTCCTAGGTGCTGCCAAGGAACACAGAGATATCCTTATCCATCACAATTGATCCGCCCATAGAGGTGCTACACACATGCGTTTCCCTCCAATTCCAATGTTTGACACATAGAAGGTGTGCTATCGGTATCGTCGAGCACATGCCCGACAATAGAACAGCTTCAGAACATGTACGGTAAAAAAAGATCAAATTTCAATATCAGTGCTGCTTCGTATCCGGTCTTTATATGCCCACGAAAATATGCGATTGTAGATCTTCTCCCATGGTGGAATGGTTGCTCTTGTGAGGCGAGATGTATGGTCAGTGAATAATTTTTTGCAAGTTTCGGAGCAGCATAGAATGCTGGGAAGGGCTTGGAAGAATGCTTTTTCCCTACTTAGAAATTACGGGTGGTTCGCCCTGTAGCCCAGCACAAATCCCCCTCATGGAAGGATTGCAACTTTCGGAGCAGCATAGCATGCTGCGAAGGGCGTGGAAGAATGCTTTTTCCCTACTTAGAAATTACTGGTGGTTCGCCCTTTAGCCCAACACAAATCCCACCCATGGAAGAACTGCAACTTTCGGCGCAGTATAGCATGCTGCGAAGGGCGTGGAAGAATGGTTTTTCCCTAGATAAAAATTACTGGTGATTCGCCCTTTAGCCCAAGACAAATCCCACTCATGGAAGAATTGCAACTTTTGGAGCAGCATAGCATGCTGCCAAGGGCGTGGAAGAATGCTTTTTCCCTACTGAGAAATTTCTGGTGGTTCGCCCTTTAGCCCAACACAAAACCAACTCATGGAAGAATTGCAACTTTCGGAGCAGCATAGCATGCTGCGAACGCGAAGGGCGTGGAAGAATGCTTTTTCCCTATTTGGAAATTTCTGGAGATTCGCCCTTTAGCCCAACACAAATCCCATCCATGGAAGAATTGCAACTTTCGGAGCAGCATAGTATGCTGCGAAGGGCGTGGAAGAGTGCTTTTTCCCTACTTAGAAATTACTGGTGATTCGCCCTGTAGCCCGACACAAATGCCACCCATGGAAGTATTGCAACTGTCGGAGCAGCATAGCATGCAGGGAACGGCGTGGAAGAATGCTTTTTCCCTACTTAAAAATTACTGGTGATTCGCCCTTTAGCCCAACACAAATCCCACTCATGGAAGAATTGCAACTTTCGGAGCAGCATAGCATGCGGGGAACGGCGTTGAAGAATGCCTTTTCCCTACTTCAAAATTACTGGTGATTCGCCCTTTAGCCCAACACAAATCCCACTCATGGAAGAATTGCAACTTTCGGAGCAGCATAGCATGCTGCGAAGGGCGTGGAAGAATGCTTTTTCCCTACTTAGAAATTACTGGTGGTTCGCCGTGTGCCCAACACAAATGCCTCCATGGAAGAACAAAAATTGCAACTTTCGGAGCAGCATAGCATGCGGGGAACGGCGTGGAAGAATGCTTTTTCCGCCTTTGGCAATTTCTGGCGGTTCGCCCTGTAGCGCAACAAAAGTCCCCCCAACATGGAAGAACTGCAACTTTCGGAGTAGCATAGCATGCTGGGAAGGGCAGGAAAGAATGCTTGTATAAAGATATCGAGACCAGCACCCCCACACGCTTGGTCCCTTCCTCTGCGTAATCGGAGAAACTGCCAAAACACTTCTATCGCAAAAAGCAGCACACCCAAACTCGTTACTACGGCTGCGGCTGCTACCTCTTCGCAGCGGAACACAATTTATCGCACTCAAAATTGTGACAGCCTCACACTAATGTGCGCTAGTGCCGGACGTTAAACTTCCACCCCTATCGCTCATAAGTCATTTCATCTTTCATGTAGTTCATCTTGTAGTCGCTTTTATCTTATTGTAGAAGTACGCGCAGCTGTATGTGCGCTTCGTCGACGTATCGGTCGCCCGTTTGTTTTTGGTTTTGCGTTCCTTGAATAGATACTGATGCGAAAAGAAGGATTCCGGGACCGGCCGGGCGCTGATTGGATCTTTCTGCCGATTAGGCGCGAGATATTTGGTGTGGGTGAGTGGATATACAAATATGTAAAAACGGGCTTCGTCTACAAAAAGTATAAAAGTAAAAAGTCAGCTGCAGCTGCTGCCTGCTAAATCACGGCTGCATAGGATGCCTCGCACTCGACTGTCGATGCTGGGGCGCTAAGATTCAATGCTTATTCATACTTTCTTTTGTCTATAAATATTTTATTTACAGATTGAAATAAACAGTCTAGAGAATCGTACATTTACGGAGCAGTCCGTAATCCCGGTGAAAAAAAAATGTCAGGCAATTTCTTGCACGAGACAAAAGTGCTAAATTGTGTTGCAGATAAAAATTTTATTTCTTTTCCGAGAGGGAGCGGCGGCGACGCTGCTCAAAAAAATTGTAATTATTGGTTTATGCGTTGCTGCATTGTCATCAAAACACGACTGCCCGCAGCGCGGTCACGCAATGGCTGCTACTACAGGCACGTCGCGGTCGCGAGCATCATCGTTCTATTTATAGTTTTGTGGCCATTCTTGCGCATGGCTCGTTCGAACATTTTGGCGAACATGGTAAAAAAAAAGTCGCCACCGCCACCTTACAACGTCGGGTGGCCGAAAAAATGAAAAGAGTAATCGAGTTTGAAAGTGGGTGCTGTCGTGCATGTTCATGTTCGTTGGGACCAGACCTAGAGAAATTCTGCCACCACGGTCCGAGAGAGAAATACTGCGCGTTGTATTGTGACTTGGCACATCTTTTGTCAGTTTCGACACCGGAATGGCGAAGGAAGTCACTTCTTCAGTGTCTCGGTGCGCGGAGCAAGCGAAGAGAAGGAGGAGAAGGAAGTGGCACTCCTTCCCGCGCGACCTTGTCCAGCTGTAAAAATGCAAATGTCGCAGCAACGATGGCAACGCGATCGACGGCGCACTGCATTAGATCACTCGCCCGAAATTGTTCTTGTCTCAGTTTGGCAGCGTTGCGGCCCGAAGATTGCGGTCCGAAGAATTTGGTAGACGCTGCCTTGCCACTGCTGGGATTGAGGTCGGTGAATTATTTGTGTCGGCTGTTGCCGCCCCCGCTGGCAGGCAGCTTCATATCTTTTCAAGGCTCGATCATACTCAATTCTATATTGCCGCCGTTCGACCGCTTGAAATATTTTGTGTGCCCGCCGCTGGTGGGCAACTGCTTAATCGATCGTACAGAGACCCCTTTCTTCGTCATGCTCAACCCTGTTTGCAGGCGGTGCGGCTGCCGGTCCGGCTTCGGTCGGTGCACCCCTGCTACTTGTTGGCGGTACGGATTGAACACTAGGCGAGGCAGGACTTTGACTTGCCTGTGGTGCGATTGAGCTTGCGCTCGATACATGCGAAATGTTCGTGTCTGCCTGCGCGGCATTCGGTGTCGACCTCTCTGCGGAGAGCGTTATTGGAACAGGCGCTTCGCCAGGCCGCTACTCTTCCCACACGTTATTCGCTACGGCCGGCGGTAGTCCCGGTGGCTGGGGAGGGGGTGGAGGAGGAGCGGCAACAGCGAGCGTGGAGGCTGGGCCTGACTTCGAGTGAGGAATAACTGCACTACCGTCCCGGTCTCGTGCTTGTAAACCGGACGTATGTATCGCGACCGCACTTTCAGAACTTCGTTGCCCTTGCCGTTGGCGGACGCGGACGAGTAATTGATCCACCATTCGGTAGGGACACGTGGCCTCATCGGCATCAGAACTCCCTTGCCCTTGTCCCAATTGCTCGATCGCACTCAGACACTTACTATTCATTTTTGAAGAGATGTGTAAATATGATTGCATATGCCACCGTGCCCTAATCCTTTTGAAAGTTTAACACCTATATTTCTTTACGAAGCAAAGTAGAAGATGCTTATTGAATAAAAAGCTGGTCGTAGTTCTTTGCTCCAATCTCCTGCCGTAGTAGTGAGGAGTGTGTTCTTGGTCAAGATAAGTACGTGATATGCTTATCATGCACATGCTAAATTGCTTCCAGTAAAAATCCTACAATAAATCTGAATGGTGTAAGTACTTCCGGTTGTGACGAGTACTTATAACGAACCAGCAGGCCCACCCTCTTTCTAGAACATGATCTGTCTTATCAGAGTCATCTCGCGCTCGCCCTGCTGGCCAGCAGACGCAGATATCGCGAGGAAAAATCCCCCCTCCCCATATCAAAAGCGAAATTTGTGATGCTGTATGTGAGTACACAAATCGACTTGTATTGCTAGAAGGCGAAGAGGCGTAGTTGTGGCCTCGATTGGAGGCAGTTTGTTATGCTGTTTCCCACTTCCAGCTGCCTCCTGTGATGCTGAAGATGCACGGCTGTCCCACGCAGCCCAGCACTACAGTCCGCATCTTTTCCCTTCTAGCATGACAAAGCTGATTTGTGACCACAAATCTGCATCACATTTTTGATATGGGGAGAGGGGATTTTTCCTCTCAGTAGCAGACCCTTCCTGCTCCCTCCTGTTTGTCCACTTTAGATGGAATTCATTCCCATCTTCAGTTGTGCTGGTGTGGTCCGCTGACGAAATGGCTCGGCGCTCTTCGATTTCAACTTTTGGTGTGAATGTAGTCTTTCCTGGTGCGGGGTGTCCACTGTTAGTACGATGATGACCCTCGCACGCCTGCGGCTGCACCAGTTCCACGTGCCCCCGGGAACGAGCCCCCTCGACTTCATCCGTGTGGTCACGCTTGTAGATATTGAATTTCAAGCGCACAACACGATTATGGAAGTGTCAGAATCGAATAAATTGACAATAATCAAAATAAAACTTGTGATGCATGTCGTGTAAAATCGATACCAGTTGGAGCCTCAGTTTGTTTCTTTGCAAGCGGCGCATGACAAATTTATTCGGGAGCACCACAATGCAATCTGTCGTGCTGTTTGGGCAAAGAAGACTACTCCTGTCATGCTACTCTGGCAGCACATTGCGTATTACCCCTAAACAGGCAGGATTGCAATCGGACTCATTTGCCTGCTCCCCAACACAGGCCACGCGTGCCCTACATTCTATGCATATACAAATTTTTCGACTTTGTCAATTTTGATCCTGCCACACCCATAACGATTAGCGCCTGCGTATTGCCCACTACCACGTGGTGCCTCGTAACGTGGAACACTATGCAAGAGAAAAACTGTGTAAGTGTAACTTTGTCTTGCAGAGGCTGCGACACAGTTACACTTGTCATGCTGGATTATATGCGTCAAAGGCTATTTTAAGACGTGTTTTCGCTTACTAGCTACGCATGACAGGTTTATTTCTCTGTCATGTGATGCTGTTCCTGCAAAAAAGTTACACTTACACTACACTTTTTTCCTTGGATAAACACAGCGCGCATGGTAGGAGGGATCAAAGTAAAACTCGCTGGCACCGTCGTTCAGCTCGACACGTTCACGTTTGGCACGGGGTATCCGAGTGCACAAGATGAACTCCTCATGCGGTCCGGGGATCGTCCCACCTTTATTGTCGTCATGCAAGACAAACGCAACTGCAGGTACTCATACTAGTGCAGCCTCTTCACATCCCCGCTATATATACATCAATGGGTGTGACAATAATGAATTAGGGCACGACCAGGAGAACCCAAGTAATTGTATCTATCCGTTGTACTACAGGCCGCGCGCATAAGTATACTTCAATTTGTATTTGGCATGCAGAAGCTACAAAAATTCTATACTTTGTTTCTGTTGCGGCTGCTTTTCTTCCAAACTGATACATAAAGCGGGGGACAATGTTACTTAAGTAAATGGGGGTTCTTGTGCACTCTCATACGGGGAATGCTACAGCGACAGAAGGCGCAACTAGGGTGATTGTGCGTCCAGTATCCGATGCAACCCTCACAGAAGGTGTGCCCACAAGGCAGCACCGCTAGCGATTTCGTCTCGTATGCAGGACCACGAGTGCGGGAGTTCCTCGGAGCTCCCAACCTTTGCTGCACCTCCTGCGGCAGTTGCAGTGGGGAGTCCGAACAGATCGAGCACGTGTACCTCTGCGCGAATCGCTGCACCGGGTCTTCATGAAACTGAGGGCCGCCATGATATAGCTCGCTGCTAGCACCTCCGCCACAACGGCTCCGGCAGTGCACATCAGAACCCGATCGGCGCGCGCGCGCGCGCCTGACCTTGTCGATAAACTTGCGCGGACGGCATAGCGCGATCTCACGACGAATTTCGTCATCAGCATCGCCCGTGCCTGGTTCTGTTGATAAACCTGCACGAACCTCCACAGCAGAACCAGCTGTGACAGGCAGGTTACCATTGACGAGAGGAGAGCTAGCAGGACCTCCTCCGTTTCCAATATCATTCCCATCTGGGACTGGAGCTGCTGCAGGTGGGTTTGATGCGGGGCCGTCCGGTTCTCGTGTTGGTGAGTCGGCAGTAAGTATCGTGGCTCCGGCTGGCAGCGATGGAGAAGTTCCGCTTGGCCCTGCCAAAGACTCTTCCTGATATAGCTCGCTGCTGGCACCTCCGGCTCCGCCACAACGGCTCCGGCAGTGCACATCAGCGCGCCTGAGAGCCACCGCGCGCCTGAGATTTTCGATAAACCTGCGTGCATTCATCTCACGAAGGATTTCGCGATAAGAATCGCCCGTGCCTGGTTCTGTTGATAAACCTGCACGAACCTCCACAGCAGAACCAGCTGTGACAGGCAGGTTACCATTGACGAGAGGAGGGCTGGCGGTCTCTCCGGTTTCAGTATGATTCCCAACTGATACGAGAGCTGCAACAGGGGGGCTCGATGCCGGGGCTGTGGTTGGTTGTGTGGTTTCTTGTGCATCATATAGCGGACGGCCACCATTGCTGTTGTCAGTTCCAAGGTCGCTGCTGCTATTATTAAAGCCAGTGCCCGCACCGTCAGCACCTCCATTTCCGTTGCCCCCCGCATCGGCATCTCCGTCTCCGCTCTGACCCGGGCTGAGAACACTCGGACTCGGCGGCGAAAACGCGGTCTGCAACTGCTCGCTCACAGCCGTCGTCGCGACTCCGATGTGGGAGGGAGGCGCCGAAGACGCGCCCACCGGTTGGGTCGGTAAGGGTTCGTGCGGATCGTTTCCACCAGGAGGTACTACTGGCGGCAGTACCACTGAAGGAGCAGAAGGAGCAGGGGGCTCGGAGGCCGGAGACTGCCTGGGCTGTGGCGTGATTGCAGTCCTTCCTTGAAGATGTGCTGGCGATACACGTAAGCCCCCTGGCACGACCGACGGAGCAGCTGTGCTGACAGGCACGCTGCCATTTGGGGGAGAGGGTGAGCCTACAGTTGGTCCGATATTTCCAAGGGAAATCCCAGCTGGCGGAGCTGCGATTGACGTGGCCGGGCGGGCCGCATTTATTTGTTGCGTGGTTGTTTCTTGTGCACCAACATGTGGGCGGCTGCTTGGACTGCCTGCATCCCCATGACCTGCTTCGATCTCCTGCCCCGGACTCCAGGAACTGGGACTCGACGGCGGCAAAAACGCAGTATGAGGCCTGGCTACCACGGGCTGGATGTCTGTAGAGCTACAAGTCCCGTAGCCGTTGCCGCCGACATTTCGTCCACCTGTCGCTCCGAACATGGTCCCGTTCCCATTTTTTACGAAAACTATATCATTTGGTCTTAGTATTCCGGGCGGAAATAACGCGTTGTTGCCGCCGAAATTGAGTTGTTGATTCGCTGCGCCAGAATTCGACGACGTCGCCGTGTTTGTCCCAAATATTCCGATAGATACAGCAGTGCTAATGCCGATAGCCAGGAGAAGAGCAGAAATGATAGCTTTCCCAGCAATGCTGCTCCAGAAAGGTGCATCGACATGACGAGCGTCTGGTGCGGCCGCATCGTGTTGTCCCGTAGAGCCATTTCCGACCGCGAATAGGTCTTGTTTTTCGGTATCGATCAGCGGTGCTTGTTCCGGATCGAGATCCACTTGTTCGGAGCCTTTTGCACAATTGGAGGGCGGCATTTTCCCTTGTAGCAGCAACTGCTGCCTCCCAGCTTCCTCGTCCTCGGATCTGCGAAGCATCGATTCTGAAAGGTGCTGTTCTTGTTGCACGGTGGGTGCAATTGGTGATAATATTTCGCTCTCTTGCGCAGGGGTGGCTTTCTCCGGAGGGGAAATGAATCCGCTTTCCGAAGTAGGCCGTGAACCAGACCGAGAAACCGCTACCTCCGGAATGTGCTTTCGATGCAACACCGTTGCCGTGCTTCCCGGAATCGGCCTAATCAACGCTGTGCGAAACTGGAAATCTAGCTTCGCAGGGGAAGCAGCATCGCGGCCGCTATTGTTGGACAAACCCGAGGACTCCGACCCCTCCGCCGTTGTTGTGCGGGTCCTCGCATTAGACGTGCCATTTTGCTTTGGCCCTGATCCTTGCTTGCCATGCAACAGATCTTCGCCCCCTACGCCCCCAGTTCGGTTGTCGATCCGCAACAACCTGCGTTCGCTCACCACCTCCAGTCCGACCAGCTCTTTTTCTAAATCAAAGGCAGTGATCCTGTCTGCGACTTCCCGTGCGAGACAGAATTGCACCAAATACAGCAAATGCTCCAGCCTCTTGCCTTCGAAATCTGCGAGGCCGTCTTCTAAAATGTCTTGTGTGAAGGCGCAGAACTTGTCCGGATACTGGATTTCCATGAAAGGGTCGACGATGCAGAACATCACCCGATTGCCTCCCCCTGGTTGGTTGAACAAATACGCGTGCGGCGGCTTTTCGTAGATCATCGCGTACAGTATGATTCCAAGGGACCAAATATCCGTTTCCGGCTTCATTTTCATACTGGATTCGTACTGCTCGCCCTGGTGGAAGGCCTCCGGAGCCATGTATAAGATTGTGCCGCACTGCCCAAACCGGCTGATATGGGATTTATCTTGCTCGACCTCCCTCGCCAGCCCGAAGTCGGACAGCTTGATTTTCTGCTTGTTTTCAAACATGAGAAAGTTTGCGGGCTTCAAATCAAAGTGCACGATGTTCTTGCTGTGAATAAAGGCGACCGCAGCCGCCATCTGCTTTCCGCAATGCAGAATCGTGTTTAAAGGCATGAAGAATTTCGTTTTATTCCGTGAACAGGCTCTGGTGTGTCGTGGTCCTCTCCCACCTGGGCTGGCCCCAGCATCGGGATCGGCATCTTCAAGAGTCGGCACATGAGTCACTTTCGTGACGAAGCTCCGATGATAGGCCTCGAAGTCGCAATCGGCAAATTCCAGCAAGTATCCTGTGCAAAAGAAACGTACTAGTACAAATCGCAATACAAATTTTCTCAGAAGGAGAAATGGAGTTTGTAAATGCTGATTTGGCTAAGAAACAAGATTTGTCATGCATGATTGCAATTAGTACGAGTACGATACTTTTGCAGAGCATAGCAAGATGTGGATCCGCAAGTTGGCGACGTCACAGTAAGAGCCAAAACAGTGCACGACGTGCTTTCTCCCTGTCTTGTATCCTGTGGACAAACGTCCCCACCCCAGAGTCAAGTATATTGGGACTTTGCAACACAAATCAAGAACTTTTGGCTGTTGCACATGACAAGCTTGGGGTCTTTAGTGTGATGGTGATCGTGTTTAGCTAGAAAAGCCGCATAAAAAATCGATCCATCTTCGTATTCTAATCCTGATTCTGACATGACAAAGTCCCAGACAACATGAAAAAACGCTTCTCATGGGGTTGCGTTAAGTAGAAAAATTTTAGATATAGACATGCCATTGCGCATGACAACTCTGGGTCGGGAACGTTTTTCCTCTGGATATCTTGTCCTTTTTCGTCAGGTTCTCGAGCATATCAACTGCAAAAATATCTGGGTCTGGAAGATTTCCAGGTTTGTAATGCACGTTTTCCATAACGTGTGAGGTCTGTGATGCATGCCCTAGCATCACAGATTGTGTGAGATCTTTACCATGCCTTTTCCGCATAAGAAAGTGCCTCGCGGCCTTCTCAAAAGTGAACAGCTTTTTATTGGTAATCATGCAACACAGAATTTTGTATGATTCAGATCTAGCATGACAACTTGCACTCTTCCAGACCCAGACATATTTGCAATCCATAGAGCAAAACTGCTTCTTGCTGAAACTGCATCAAACGACGCTTATTTTGTGCGGAAACAATTTTCAAGGCGAATTTCTTATCGTCCCTCTTCGCTTGGTAGACCTCTGCAAAGCCGCCACGCCCGATCAGATCCCCAATGGTGAAGGAAAGGTCGTGAATGGAGAAGGTTTTCGACCGCTGAGAAGATGCTACCGCACGGTCCTCGCACGGAGGTGATGAGGCCACAGCCCCAGCGGGTTCTGCCAGAGCTGCTTCATCCGCCTCGGAGATGATGTCACCGTCGCCCTGGTTATCGTCTGTTGTGGCAGGCGGCCGCCGTCGGTCCCGCTCTGCAGAGTCGTTTGTGTGGCATGCATTGGAGGAGAATGCTGGCGACAGGCTATTTTCATTTTGCCGGACGGGGGGCTCGTGGAGATCTTCCGGGGACCCGGAAGAACAGTGGGGGTTTTTCGAAAGCGTTGTTTTCCGCGTCGCAACGGGAGGAGAGAGGGAACTGCGGTGGGGATGGCTTTTCCCTTGCGCCACATGATCATCGCCATAGAACTCATCCGGTGCAAAAGAGGGCAGCAAGGCTTCGTCGCTCTCTTGCTGCTCCATGTTGACTGCGAGGAAGTGTGGTTTTCGTTTTTTGTCATGCTATTTTTCCGCAAGAATTATGACTGTTGGGCTTGAAGCTGCTAGTGCACAGACGCTGGCCACGGGAATGTGTCCGTCAGGGCCGCCGGAATTATCCTCGAGAAGACCAGTACCAGGAAGTGATTTTTGCTGCGCGTGGTCAACTACATCTTGGAGATTCATTCTATCATGATAGTCATGATCCAACACTACTTCATCGCCCAAGTGGGTTCTGTGGCAAAAGTCTGCCTCACCTCAACCTGTCAACAGACGGTAGCTTTTCACTATCAGTTACAGGCGGATCCTATGATTGCTACTGAACTTATTACCCCGTCCTTGCAAAAAATTAATGTTTACTTCCGAGTACATCTAGCACCCATAGTCGTGGTGCTGCGCACATGCTACGCAGACGTTCTGTTCCTTCCTGTGCCATTGGGAAGATATAAAGTTTTGGAGAATTCCGCATAGTTGTTTTTTATGGCCTTCAAGAACTTGTCGTTCTTGTACCCTAAGAAATAAAAAAAAGGTCTGAATTTTCATCAGTGCTGATTGAGACCTTGGCTCATGCTGTTTCACACGCAAATAAAGTACAGTAGAGAGTAGATTGTAAATCTTCTTGAACTTCTGAGGTCGGAATGGTTGCAGTTCTCGCAAAAGAACCATGCGTGAGCAGTCAGAAAGTGTTTTTTTTTTCGATCCTTCCAAAGGAATGGAGCACCTACAGAGCTATTTCTGAACACGACAGCAGCGCCGCCTACTATTGCGATGACACACTTGTAGTTGATGATCTCAGGGCCACAGATTCCACCTGCAATCTGATGGCCGTTCGTTCTTGTTTTATGGTTTTCTGCTTTTTTTGAAGTTTTTTGTAAAAGGTAAGTCATGGGGATTGGGTCAGTCTGTAATCGCAGTCTTATCGGTACTCCAAGGAGATTTTGACTTGACTTTCGATTTTTAATAGTGTAAAAAACAAAGAAGTGAGGTTTCACCTCTTGCACAACAAAAATGAGTCCTTCTGTGTAGTTTTCTATTGCTATATCATCGCTCGTTGTCCAACCAAAAAATGCACAACTAGAAGAATAATATCGTGTGTTGTATATTGCAGAAGAAGTCGTATGCAGAAATTCCTGGCAATATTGACGCGCGGTTGACGAAGGTTGTCGTAGTGTCCCAAATGATTCTTCCCTTTTCCGATTTCTAGCTACTCGCGCATCCGTTCGATAAAATCTTTTTGTGCAGCGACCGCGATCCGCCTCGTGAAGCGCAGAGTTTGAAGGAAAAGAACAGGAGACAGAAGTACAACCTGTGGATTCGATATTAGCTTTGTAGAGGCGTCGTTTAAGTTTTCTTGCATAACAAAAAAAAAAAAAAATGCACATGACATCACAAGCCGAGCTCACATGCAGTAGACAGAAGCAACACGGTTCGATAGTACCATCAAGGATTCATCTTATAGCTGTCCTATTGTTCGCGCAGCTTTCGCACCCCAATCGAAATCCCTGCAGTTCTTATCAAGTGTAAAAATGTCTGGGTCTGGAACTTTGCTAGACTTGTCATGCAGGTTTTCCATGACCCACATCATCTGTAATGGAGGACCTAGCATGACAGATTCCGTGAGATCACTATCATGCCTATCCGGCATGAGAAAGTGCCTCTC
Organism: Amoebophrya sp. A120; assembly: GCA_905178155.1. Classification (NCBI taxonomy): domain Eukaryota; class Dinophyceae; order Syndiniales; family Amoebophryaceae; genus Amoebophrya; species Amoebophrya sp. A120. The sequence continues at coordinate 548,232 of CAJINV010000022.1, read as the reverse complement.
AACTTGATCAAAAGTGGACAGCATTTGCAAATCATGCAACACAGATTTTTGCATGATTTTGATTCAGATTTAGCATGACAAGTTCCAACCTTCCAGACCCAGACATTTTTGCAATCCATAGTTCTCCTACTTAGCCAAAAATTAGATCTCCGGTTCTTGTCGCCGTTCCTGCAGCTCCTGCAGGAGCGAACTTTCAGAAAGTTCTACCGAAGACTTTCTGGCTCTTGCCGATTGTTCGATGATGTTGTATTTTTTCGAGTTGTACTAGCTCCGGCTGTAGCGTCGATGCCCCGGAATTTCGCTTCACGACTACTTGTACCGTTTGAGGTTCTTCTTGACAATACCGTGTTGTTCTGTTTGTAGAGCAAGTTGTACGTAATAATTTGTGATATAAAAGATGGTCGAGCACGTTCAAGTCGCGTCCGTTTTTTTTGCCTTTATCCGTGTTCTAAAAAACAGTGCTTCCACCTCGTGCCAGTTGCTAAAATCCTTGTTCGGGTTCTACTACCTTTTCGTTGGAACTATTTTTCGGGTGAAAGTGAAGGCTCTGTTCTCTAGACGAACTCGGTGGATCCCGGTGCTGCGTCAAACCAGGAAATCGACGCTCCCTGTTGTGAGCGGCACTTCACCTGTCATTTTCATTTTTTTTTATTCGCCATGTGTTGAAGTATCCTCTTCCTCATGCGGTAGAAGACAAGCGCATGAGGCTCCAATTTCAGCATCCTCTTCCTCACGCCAGTACGCATGACAAAAGCAGCGGGTCCAGGAAAACGCTACGTACTATAGTACCGGGCTGTTGTTATTCCGTCCGAGAAAAATTGTTTTTTCGGCCTGTCCTTATGTGGAAGTAGTCGTGAAGTGGTCTATATTGCTGGTAGCAGGAGGAGGTTCTTTAATCGAAAACCGGACCGCTAACGACTTTTGTTAAATATCAAACGGAAAAATCCCCCCTCCCCATATCGAAATGGAAATCTGTGATGCAGGATTTGAGGTACCAAATCGACTTGTCATGCTAGAAGGCCAAGAGCCGCAGTCGTGGTCTCGTTTGCAGGCAATTTGTCATGCTGTTTCCCACTCTCAGCTGCCTCCTATCATGCTGAAGATGCAACGCTCCCCCACGCCACCCAGCACTACAGTCCGCATCTTTTCCCGTGTAGCATAACAAAGCTGATTTGTGACAACAAATCTGCATCACAGATTTCCGTTTTGATATGGGGAGGGGGGATTTTTCGTTTTGATATTAAAAAACAAAAAACTCGAGCTGCAGCACCGTCACCGAAACATCATCGTGGTGAGCCTATCAAAAGAAAAAAGTTCGTCACGATCAGTCATCTGCATTTTTGCAACACAAAGCTGTCTGTCATGCGTAAAAATGCATCACAGCCACACTTCATAAGGGATTTCCCTAGTGTTTCTGCAATACAAGGAGAAGTTGTGATGCTAAAAAATTTGTAATGCAAAACCTGCAAATTAGTGATTGTGACAAACTTTTTTCTCTCCATAGAGCCAGTTGAAGTTGTAGTACCTGGGATAATTATTATTTGTGATCAACACATGATCATGACTCCATCCATTCACCTGCCTCTGGAAACACTGCAGGTAATGAAGATCATGCACGGTGGAAAATCGAGTATAATTGAAGGGGTCTCTTCTAGTTGTACCGGAAAGCTGGCACGAGTCGCCTTGTTGTCTAGAAGGATCTGCTCGTCCCCAGTGATGTGTCTCCTGCTGTAGACCCCGAGGTCAAAAAACTTCTAGCGAGTTCGGTCGTTTTGCTATCATACTACACCGAGATCATGATGATGACTTGAATCGATGTTCTCGATGTCCTCCTCAACATGATACTACTTCCACTTTCCAGGACCACGACCGATTTAATATTATCGTCCTCCGCTTGTGGTACGACCCAGAGAGAGAAGTTTCTGCCGTCCGGTAGAAATCAAAAGAAGCTGTTTGTACCAATAATCGTTCTCGTTTCGGAAAAAAATCTTAATGCAGCATGGTTCCTCGTCGTCCCGCTGTAGTTGAACTTGGAGAAAAAATCCTTATCCCGTGCTGAAGAAAGAGAATACAAATACATTCGTTTTTATTAGTTGTAGTTGATATAAAGTTGAAGAAGAGGTCGTTATATTTTCCGCGTCGTCGTGGTCTACTTGTCGTTAGATCTCGAAGTGCCGACGTCGACGTTCCTGCTTTCGAAGAAGACGTCTTTCCTTGATGTAGATGTCGTGATGTAACAAGAAGCCGGTCTGTTGTTCCTGATACAGTAAAATAACAGTGACGTCGTCGTCGATTTGGTGTTCTCGTTTTTCCTTTTTCGGTGCTGTTGAAGAAGAAATTTAGGTTGAGTTGCTGGTAGTTGTGAAAAGATTGTTGCTGCCTTATTTCGTCTATGCACTGCAAAAGTATCGCGCTCGTAGTATTGCAATACAAATTGGCTCAGCATGACAAATGGAATTTGTGATGCTGATTTAGCTTGAAAAAGAAATTTGTAATGCACAACTGCAATTAGGACCAATACGATACTTTTGCAGTGCATATCATCCATGTCGTGAGGTAGATGTTCAAGAAGACCAGTTTGATATTCACCGTTTGTTCAGTTCTGCTCGAAGGAGGTGGTACAGTTTGTTCTACTTAACTTCCGAATTAGAAATCCCGGAAAGACAAAGTAGAAGAAGATGATGATGATTAAATCAAAGAAGAAATCACTGGTTTTTTTTTCGATCATTCCTGCGCCGCATCTGCTTTTTGTTTTTTCAGCCCATACGGATCCGGGCTTTCGGGTTCCGACAAAGCGTATCAAATGCAAAATTGTCTGGGTCTGGAAGAATGCGAGATCTGTCATGCAGATTTTGTATGACCCAAATCGTCTGGAATGCAAGCTCTAGCATCACAGATTTTGAGCAGATATCCCAATGCCTAATCCGCATGACAAATCCCGGCTCTCGGAAACAAGAAGTGGGGCCTTTTGCTAGCCACGCATCACAGATTTTCTCATGATGTAGACTTCGCATCACAAATTCGAATTCTTCCAGACCCAGACACTTTTACAGTTGATAAAGCGTCCCAGTCTCGATCGCCTTTAATATCCATCTCTTTTAACGGATTCTTGAAGAGAGATATCCTGAGCAAAAACGGGGCCCACACCCCATAGTCAACAAGTTGGGAAATCTGCAACACAAATCTCCTAGTCTTGAGAGATGTGCATGACAAATTTCCACCTGCAGAAGTGTGATGCTGGTTAGCAAGGGCAGCCGCATGAGAAAGCCATTTTCTGATCCTGTTTACAGCATTACAAATGCCAAAACGCGATTTGAAATGCCTTTCATGGAGATCCGCATTGCAAATGTTTTTGTCATTGCGCATTTGCATGACAACTCTGGGATAGGAACGTTTTTGCTCAGGATAGGAGACTTGTTCGGGTCCTCGAACTTTATCCTGTGCAAAAGTATCGTACTCGTAATAATTCTTGCTGTCATGCATTACAAATCTTTTTCTTTTGGGTAAATCCGCATATACAGGTTTTAGTTATCATGCTGAGGTGGAAACTTGTAATGCATTTATACGAGGACGAAGACTGTTGCAAAACAAATACCGTACTCGTCTAAGGTTTTTAAGTTCTTGCAGCTATGCATGACAAATCTAGTTTCTTAATACCTGAATCAGCAATACAGATATCACATTTGTTCTTGTTCGCGATAGATGAGTAATTTGTTGGCATGCAATTTCAACATAGTGCGATGCTTTTGCAATGCGTATCCTGCTCTGGAATATCGCCTTTCTGCTCTCCCGCCTGCGCCGGCTCCTGCTCCAAGATCGCATCTCCCTCAGCGCTAATATCCACGAAAAAACATCAATCTCCATCCATTTTTTGCATGACAAACACTGGAGCTTATGCATGTTTTGCTTGACAGATTGGATGGGGGTGGAGATGTGTGTTTTTCCCTGGATAAGCGTCCATGACCTTCTCACCGGACATGAAGATGATGTCGCCGTTGTTCTCCTGTCCTTGTCCTGGTAAAGCTGCAGACGCTGCGTTGCTGGAAGTAGCCCCAAACTGCTGCGGCTGCTGAAGACCCAAAAACTGCGGCACGACTTGGTGAGAGGAAGAAGAAGAAGATGCTGCTCCGGGAGCACCACCACCGCCCACATTGTTATTCATATTCTGCCATGCAATGCAAAAGCATCGTACTAGTATCAATTGCATTACAAGTTAGCCCAGCATTACAAATTGAATTTGTAATGCTGATTTCCCTTGAGAAAGAGATTTGTCATGCATAAACGCAATTACTACGAGTACGATACTTTTGCACAGGATATCTGCCGGACATTGTTCACCATCTGGTCGTTACTACCCCCCACGACAGCAGCCACCGCACCTACACCCGCGCCAGGAGCAACACGCAGCCCGCCCTCTGGGTGCTGCAACAATGGTGCTTCCATCTGGTTATTTATCAACTGTAAAAATGTCTGGGTCTGGAAGATTACCAGGTTTGTCATGCATATTTTGCATGAGTCAGGATGTCTGTAATGCATGAGCTAGCATCACATATTTTTAGAGGCCTTCCTGCTGCCTATCCCGCATGACAAATGCCCTCCCCCCGTAGCACAAACTGGGCTCCTCTTGCTGGTCATGCAATACAGATTTTTTTAGCATCCAAAGTTAGCATCACAAGTTCCGACCTTCCAGACCCAGACATTTTTGCATTTGATATTATTTTGCACCGCGGACGGCGCGAACGGATCCGGCATGTTGTGCGGCGCGGGTCCTCCACCGCCCTATGGATTGTAAAAGTGTCTGGGTCTGGGAAATGGAACTTGTAATGCTAGCTTTCCATACCTAAAAAATCTCTATTGCATAACCAACAAAAGTCGCAGCCTGTTTTGTCATGCAAAAACGCACTTTCTCATGCGGATTGCCTATGAGAAAGCGTTTTGGAAAGTTGTCATGCCGGACTGCATTCGGAAGTGTTTTCATCATGCACATTGTAGCATCACAAGTTTCCAGACCCAGACATTTTTGCATTTCATACGCCCAGGACAGCAGCAACTACCGGAGCTCCTCCGACGCCCGCGCCATTGTTCACCACCGACGATAAACCAAAGATGTTCTTGCCCGCGGCGGGATTTTATGCTGTGCAAAGGTATCGTACTCGTACTAATCGCAAAAATCACAGTTATGCATTACAAATATCGTTTCCAAGCCAAATCAGCATGACAAATTCCACTTGTCATGCAGGGCTAATTTGTCATGCGATTTATGCTAGTACGATACTATTTCTTTTGCAGTTCATACATTTTTTCCGTCGGCCAAGGCTGCCGCCACGTCCGCCTCCATTTTCTTTTTCGTTTCGCCAGCCACTTTTTTCTTCTCTTCGTATTAAAATGAAAAATCCCCCCTCCACATATCACACGGAAGTTTCTGATGCTGGATTTGCGTACACAAATCAGGTCTGTGTTGCAGTAGAGGACTGCAGGCCCATACCCAGCCCAAGGCGAAGGGTCTTGACGTAGGCGCGTAGCACGGCAAATGTGTACTCTGTAGACCCCATAGCATCACAAACCGCCTGGATAATGCGGCGGAGTCTCTGGATTGGCCTTCTTGCAACACAGAACCGATTTGTGGTCACAAATCGGCATCACAAATTTTCAGAAGTCTCCCTTTTTGTCATGGGCAGGGGGGATTTTTCCTCACAATACTTCGTAAATGCGCTTCACCGTGCGATACAGCTCGTACTCCGCTGGGGTACCCCCTCCCTTAGCCGGGTTCTTCATTTTCCCAAAGCCCTTGGTCCCGAGTATGGGGTTCTCAAACGTTACATTCTCAGCCGTTACATGATTTATCATGCAAAACTGCCACAAGCAGCCACGCGGTCAAGGTGTTCTCGCATCACAAAGTCTCGAAGGGCTAAACAGCATAACAATCCGCTCCAGATTTGTATTGCAAACACGCAATGATCTCTCCGCTTTCGCTTTTGCTGTTTTAGCATTACAAATTTATGCAACAGTTGAGAATGTAACAGTTGAGAACGCCATACCGAGCTCCTTTCGCGCTTCCGCGACGCACACTGGCCACAGGAGGGGAGTTATGAATTGCAAAAGTATCGCACTCGTACCAATTGCATTTATGCATTACAAATCTGGTTCCTAAGGCAAATCCGCATTACAAGTTCAATTTGTAATGCTGAGCAAACTTGTAATGCAATTCTTGTACTAGTACGATACTTTTGCAGTTCATAGGAGTTCTCTTTTTCGCGGCGGCGGATTTTGCCTTTGAGACAATCTTATCCTGTGCAAAAGTATCGTACTCGTAGTAATTGCATTCATGCATTACAAATTTTTTTCGTAAGGTTATTCCGCATGACAAATTTTATTTCTCATATTGGGAAAATTTGTAATGCATTTATACGAGCACGATACTTTTGCACAGCATAAATCTTCCCACGCTTGTTTCGCTTCAAGTCTTTCTTCTGCATTCCACCCGAAGTGACTGTCTTTCCAAAACGGCCGTGGAACACGCGGCTGACCCGCAGGCGGTAGCTCATTTCTCCCCCTGCCACCGTGGACTGTTTTTTCGCCCCTGCCTTCATGACTTGCTTCTGCGCAGCACCTTGCTCATCTTCCTTCTGCATGGCTTTTTTCTTCCCTTTCATGACCTTTTTCATGGCATTTTTTCCGCCCTTCTGCTTCTCCCCGTTCTCGTCCTCCTTATCAAATGCAAAAGTGTCTGGGTCTGGAAGAAAGCAACTTGTAATGCTAAATCTGATTTTGTAAAAATCTGTGTTGCATGATTGCCAAAAGCTGTCCACTTTTGACCTAATCGAGAGGCGGTTATTCATGCAGGATAGGCATGATAGCACTCTCACAGAGTCTGTCATGCTATGTCCTACACGCCAGGCCGCATGGGTCATGCAAAACCAGCATGACAAGTCTGGCATTCTTCCAGACCCAGACATTTCTGCAGTTGATACTCCTCCCCATCCTGCAACTCCTCCAAGTCCATGTCTTCCTCGTATCCCACAGAAAAAGCCAGGCACGGCCTATTTGCCATGCAAAAATGAACACACAGAAAAATCTGTATTGCGTAAGGAAACCTCTTCTAAACAGCATGCTATGGGAAGATCTTCGCCCATGACGGATTTTTCTGCTAAACGTTTTTTGCATTTACAAATGGATATACTTCGCCTGCTTTTTTCTATGTGATACCTCGTCCTCCTCGCCATCAAAGATGTCCAAGTCCAGGTCGAGGTCGTTCTTTTTCCCGCCTTTGACGCCCTTATTTTTGTTGTTCGGCTTCTTCACGGCGTTCTTATTGTTACCCTCCGCAGCAGGAGCAGCCTTCGGTGCCGCGGCTTTCTGGTTCTGCTTCTTCATGGCGGGTGGGGCGATTTTTTCTTTCTTCATTCCGGACTTCTTCATCACTGCACCAACCGGGGCTGCCTGGACGGCGAGCGGCTCCTGCACGACCTGAGCAAACGCATCTTGCATCTCGACGTCTTCGTCCATCTTCTTCATTTCTTTGTTCTTCTCCTCGTCTGGCAGCAACTGCATGGGAACAACCACCTGCTCCTTTCCGAGCATCATGTTTTGCTTGCCGACATGATCGACCTTTGCGCCCAACTGCGGCTGCTCCTCCGGGAGACGATTATCCAGCAGTGCATTTTTCATTTTCGCGGCGGATTCTTGCGCATCAATCTGCTGGAACGGCATGTCGTTCTTCTTTCCCAGCAGGCCCTTATGCTTTGCAAAAGCATCGTAGTAGTAGAAATCGCATTACAAATTCGGCCAGCAAGACAAATGGAATTTGTCATGCTGTTTTACCTTGGGATGGAGATTTGCAATGCATAAATGCGATTATGGATTACTACAAATACGATACGTTTGCACAGGATACCCCTGCGGCTGCAGCAGCGAGTTCTGGTTGTTCTCGGCCACCGGCGGCGGAAGCAGCGCGCTTTGCTCCTTTTCCAGAATTTGTGGGTCGAGTTGCATCTGCGGCTGCTTTATCAGGTGCAAATATGTCTCGGTCTGGAAGCTTGCCAGGTTTGTCATGCATATTTTGCATCACCCACACTCCCTGTAATGCATGCCCTAGCATCACATATTTTTAGAGGGCATTTCTGATGCCTATGCCGCATGAGAAATGCCCTCTCCGCGTAGCACAAAATGGACCACCCCTCTTCTTGGTCACGCAATACAGATTTTTTTAGAATCTAAAGACAGCATCACAAGTTGCAACCCTCCAGAGGACCCAGACATATTTGCAATGCATATGCTTGTTTTCGCTCACCTTGTTCATCTGGGCGAGGAACGAATCCACCACATGCTGCTCTATTTTTTCCTCCGGCGGTTTTTTCTCCGAATGATTTATCACTGCAGCCATATTTGTTCCACCCACAACACCGACGGCGACGGGGTCTGCTTTTTTCTCCTTGTTTTCGTCCGACCAAGTGAAGCATGTCGTCGTGATGGCAGCGGTCACGGCGTCAAATCCCGCGTCGAGCAAAGCGCCGAGCGCGGTTGCCCTGTCGCAGCCCCCCTGGCGCTATCAACTGTAAAAATGTCTGGGTCTGGAAGAATGCAACTTGTGATGCTGCATTTGGATTCCAAAAAAATCTGTATTGCATGAGTACCAATGGAAATGCAATTTTTGCTACGCTGAGAGGGCATCTGTCATGCAGAATACGCATCAAGAAGCCCTCAAATAATCTGTATTGCTAGGGTATGCATCACAGACATCATGGCTCATGCAAAACGCGCATGACAAGTGTCAGTATCTTCCAGAGCCAGACATTTTTACATTTGATAGGCGCATGGCGTCGGCCATGTCGTGCGCGTGCTGGTTGAAATTCAGGTTCGCAGCGGCCAAGGAATATGCATTGCAAAAGTGTCGTACTAGTATGAATTGCATTCCAAATTTGCAGCTCAGCATGAGAGCAGCTGGAATTTGTCATGCTGTTTTACCTTTAAGGTAACAAGATTTGTCATGCCTAATTGCAATTCGTACGAGTTGTACGGTACTTTTGCACAAGATAAGGAATTCTTCATCAACATTTCGGAATTTTTTGCAGGAGTACTAGTAGTACTACTGGCAGCTGCAGGTTGATGCTGGTTGGCAGTGACGAGAGAATTCTTCTGGGACAACATGTCCCCGGATGTACTTGTCGAATGCAAACACGTCAGGGATGTCCTCTGGATCATGAATGCACAAGTTTGTCATCACAGAAGCATCACAGATTTATTTGCGAGACCTTTACAACTCATGCCTCTCCGTCCACTTGAGAAACCCACAACTCTTTCCCTACCAAGAAGTGGACACTCTTTGGCGTACTTCATGCAACACATATTTTTTTTGTGATCGAGATTTCGCATGACAAGTTGCCAGCTTGCTCCCCAGGACGACCCAGACGAAATTTGCAATCCATAGCACCAGCGGAGCTGCTAGCCGCAGCACCGGGAGCTGGAGCAGCAACAGAGGGGAATCCGGTTGGAACAGCAGCAGCACCAGCACCAACTCCGGGCTCTTTCACAGCGGGAGCAGCAGCAAGGTCGTTGTTCTTCTGGTTGTCCACATTTTTCCCAACTTGCGGCTCACCGCCCAGTTCCTTGGAGAGGTTCATTTTCTTCACATTTGCTCCTTCACCAGCAGCCAGTATCGCACGGAAACAGTGTTACAGTAGTTCCACACTCTGATGGAAGACAAGCAAGACAGACACCCTCTGTCATGCAGGAAAATGCTTGCCAGCGTCATTTCGTGCGTGTTTTCCCTTATAGTCTACGCAACACAGATTTTCTTTGCCATGTCGAGCAAGTTTGTGATGCAGAAATTCCAACAAATGTGTAACTGTAAAAACTTTTTTTCGTGCGATAGCCAGGCCGACGGGATCATTCTTCGCCTGGTCCTGCTCCCCGGCTCCGTTGCCGCCAGATCCCACGTCCTCAGCAACAGGACCACCTTCCTCACCCTTTTTGGCACCAGCAGCAGCGGTATCAACTGTAAAAATGTTTGGTTCTGGAAGAATTCATGTTTGTCATGCTTGTCTGGCATGACTCTTAAATCTGTCATGCACGTTACCCAAGAGCTCCGTTTTTGTGTGATGCAGAAGCGCAGTTTGTCATGCAGAATAGGCAACACCTAGGAGCTCAGAAACTTGTCATGCTGAGCCAGCATTTGTAGCCTCATCATGAGACGCTACCCAGCATCACAAGTTCCCAGACCCAGACATTTTTACAGTTGATAAGCGGAAGACGCAGCGGGCTGTTGCTTCATCGATTTCATCACTTTGGCATTGACGGACTTGCTGCCTTTTTTGTCCTCCGCAGGAGCATATGCATTGCAAAAGTATCACACTCGTAGTAATTGCATTTATGTTTTACAAATTTCTTTCTCAAGGCAAATCAGCATTACAAATTCAATTTGTAATGCTGGGCTAATTTGTAATGCAATTCATACTTGTGCGATATTACTTTTGCACAGGATAGAGCATCGTTCTCCTTCTTCATGGATTTCTTCATACTCGCAGCAGCTTTATTCGCTTGCGGCGCGGCCTCGCCTGGACCAGCAGCAACAGCACCTCCGTCATCGTCCTTCTTCATGGATTTCATGGCCGCTGCTTTGCCTTTCGGCTGTTTTTCCACCGTCGGACCAACTTCAGCTTCAGGTTCATCCCCCGCACTAGCCGCTTTCTTCCCAGCTGCACCCGCAGCCGCTGACTTCCCTCCCGCAGCCGCTTTGGCCTTGGGTTGCGCGGCCTTTTTTATGCATTGCAGAAGTATCGTAGTCGTACTCGTATAAATGCATTACAAATTTCCTCAGCATGAGAAATACAATTTGTAATGCTGATTTCCCTTTAAGAAAAAGATTTGTGATGCATGATTACAATACGAGTACGATACTTTTGCACAGGATATTTTTGGCGGCCGCAGAAACCTTCATGGCGATTTTCTTGGGCTCGTCCGGCATGTTGGTTCGTGGTACTTTGTAGAGCTGTTTTTGCTACACAACCTCCACTACCGGGTAGTTGATGTGGATCAAAACTGCAAATGGCCGAACGCCGTGGAGATGACGAGCGCAGCGGTTCCACTTCCGGGTGTAAGTAGTGGTTCAAGTTCGAGAAGTCCTTCCGTCCCACGAGAAGATGTTTTGTGGAAACAAAGATTAGTTCAGTTCTTCTCCTGCTGTTGAGAAGAGTCACGTCTGCTGAATTTATTTTCCTTCACAATTATTCTGGTCACGGTCACCCGACGTTCTGACCTGATAGAACTTTCTGTCGCTTGGTATTGGAGATATTCTTTTTTAACAATGTCGCCGTGTAGTTCCTTGTGTCGCTTTCAGGTGTCAAAGAAGTAGACGTCTTTATATATTTGCCTTTCAATACTGTTTTAGTTTTTATGTAATGTTACCAGTAGGGTCAATCTGGAGAGATGACTCGCGATTCCTTTTTCCTTTTCCTAATCGAGTTTTTATTGGGCTGGAAAAATTCAGATTCCGAAAATTCTCAGAAAGTAGAATCCACCTCGAAGAAAGAAGCAATCCATAATGGTAAACTTCCTATTCATCCGGGATAGACGCCTTCGGCAACACAGTGCGGATAATATTGTAGAATAACAGTTGACTGTGCTTGTGCAACCACGTTTACCTTTATGTGGCTTGCGCATCAGTCTGGATCTCGTTCTTCTTCTTCTTGCCCATCGCAGTTCATGCATGACAAACTTGTGAAAGCGAAGATCCGATCTTCGCGTCATGGAAAAATCGCAGAATCAAAAAGAACCACCTCACGTACTTCTCGTTCGTTTTGTTTTGTAATTCATCGTTCAAATTCAGCTTGGCACCATCAGACGACCTCCACCTTGGTTTGAAATAAACGGATTGCCACGTTGTCCAAGGGACAACAAGACTCAAGAGGATGATCTTTTTCCAGCACATCATCCTGCTTGTTCTTCACGTCAACCATCACTAATCGTTCCGTCACATCATTCTCACCAGATCTCTTCACTTTTCCTTTCTCCAGCAAGGGTCGGTTGCGAGAACGAACTTGAACACCAATATGGAGAAGTAATGCCAGAAGAAATAGTATCGGGTACCCACTGTCGTGAAGTAGAACACTTGTAGCTCACTGTGAGTTCTTCCCACCTCCGAGCACAATGGAGAAAAAAGCAATACGCTTAGTATCCACAATTTCAATTTCAACAGCCTGGCCGCGATTGGAAATATTTCCGGTACATTTTTCTTTTCCACTTTATGGCAGAGCAGACGTGGGTTTTGCAGTTGTGCAGATGTAGTTAACAGCAGCTCGACAGACTGTATCAAAGATAGAGTAGGCGTGGGCCTGTAGGCCTAAATTCCGGTCGGTTGGTCGGTTGGTTGGTTGGTTTTGGACAGACGACAACTGACCGAATTTACGAATTATGGAAAAACGCATATCGGTTTTGAATTTAGAAGACAACCGCAACGGCAAGGAGGGCGAAACGCGATAGGGGGGTGGTCGGGGCGTGCGGCGCACCTGCCTCCCTACCGGGGCTGCAGCCCGCCCCTGCGAGGCTGGTGGCGCCACATCCTATCGCCGCCCAGTAGGCACTTCCGCCAGGGCGGCAGAAAGGTCTCGGCAGAAGGAGAGTTCGATGTGTCCACGCAACACAGACACAAATCTGTGTTGCGTGGACGCCAGTCTGTGTTGCGCGCGCCACAAATCTGTGCTGCGCGCAGCTCGCCGCAGACACAAAGCTCCGCTGCGTGCGCGCAGCACAAATCGGCGCTGCGCGCAAATCTGTGCTGCGTGGACGCAAATCTGTGTTGCGCGCAACGCAAATCAGTGTTGCGCGCAGCTCGCTGCAGACGCAAATCTGTGCTGCGTGGACGCGATCGGAGCTCCGGGGGGCCTCGTGAGAGTTTGCGCCTGTGAGATAGAAAGAGGTCGGGGCCCCAGTGCTGCATTTTTCTCCAGCCACGACCTGCGCTTCCTCAACCCAAGCGAAACACACTTGGGAAATAGAGACAAACTCGCGCAAAATTTGGATCAGCCCCCGCTGGGTCATGCCGAGGGAGGCTTTTTGCGCAACCCCTTCGCTGCGCGAGTCGCTTGCTTGCAAACCCCCTGCTAATAAGTTGAGCCATAGGCAACGCACGCTCGCCCCACCCCCTCCCCCCCCGCTTGGCAGGTGGGTTGGTAGGTCGGTAGGCGTGGCCAGTAGCCAACACACGCTCGCCCCCGCCCCCCCCCCGCTTGGCAGCTGGGTGGGTGGGTCTAGGGCGGTAGGCGTAGCCAATAGGCAACGCACGCTCGCCCCGCCCCCCCCATCAGGCAGGTGGGTGGGTAGGTCGGTAGGCGTGGCCAGTAGGCAGCGCACGCTCGCCCCACACCCCCACCTGCCTGGTGGGTGGGTAGGTCGCTCGGCAGGCGTGGACAATAGGCGGCGCGCGCTCGCCCCACCCACCCACCAGGCAGGTGGGTGGGTAGGTCGGTAGGCGTGGCCAAGAGGCAACACACGCTCACCCCACCCACCCACCAGCGAGGTGGGTGGGTAGGTCGGTAGGCGTGGTCAATAGGCAGCGCACGCTCGCCCCATCCGCCCACCAGGCTCGTGGGTGGGCAGGTCGGTAGGCGTGGCCAAGGGGCAGCGCTCGCTGCCTGGCTCGCCCCACCCACCCACCAGCGAGGTGGGTGGGTAGGTCGGTGGGCGTGGCCAATAGGCAGCGTTTGCTCGCCGCACCCATCAACCAGGCTGGTGGGTGGGTAGGTCGGTAGGCGCGGCCAATACGCAGCGCGCGCTCCCTCGCCCCACCCACCCACCAGCGAGGTGGGTGGGTAGGTCGGTAGGTGTGCTGGCCAATAGGCAGCGCGCCCTCCCTCGCCCCACCGACCCACCAGGCTGGTGGGTCGGTAGGTCGGTAGGCGTGGCCAATTGGCAGCGCGCGCTCCCTCGCCCCACCTACCCACCATGTGGGTGGGTAGGTCGGTAGGCGTGGCCAGTAGGCAGCTGTCTCTGGGTGGCAAGGGATAGGTAGGTAGGTGGGTCGGTGCGATCACGGTACTACAATGAATCGAAAAGACGCCAGGTAGGTGGGTAGGTAGGCAGCTTCAACAGTAACAATAGACGAATCTCAGAAAAACACAAAACACAATGCAGCGGGTTCGGTCAGTTGTCGTCTGTCCAAAACCAACCAACCAACCGACCAACCGACCGGAATTTAGGCCTACAGGCCCACGCCTATTGCAAAGATAAGATTTCTGCTGCTCTGGTGCCGTGCTGCAATGTATGGTTGTAAATCAAAAAGTCAAAACTACGACTGTATGACTGAACCTTTGGATAAGTAGCATGTAGTGCTTGCCTGTGCTTCGAAGACATTTACGCATCTGTTTCGAAATGATAAACGGTGTCTCGTGCTTGCGATCATTACATGTGTGTAAAAATCAATCTTCTTTAGCTAAAAAACAAATGACTGACGAAGTTATGCTCTACCAGAAGGACAAGGAACATCATGAACATGAGTGCAAAACGACGACCAAAACCAAAAGGATAAACAAGTACAAGAAAAAATCAAAGCCCCCGCAAACGGATCAGGGCGTAGGGAAGCCTGTTCCATACTTATTTTTCAACCGTCGCAAACGACCCACTGCTTGCCGCCGTCCGCGAGTGCAGCAGCTCGCTCGCCGCAAATTTTCCGCTGGGAGGCACATGCGCTTCGCCTTCGCCATTTCCCGCCAAGTCTTGCGAAACAGCAGGAGACCCACTACCTTCTCTCGTCGTCCCGCTTATCGTAGTACGCGCTGCTCCTAGTTTTGCGTTCTGCACCATAAAGCGTCTAGCACTCATTTTATTTTTCCGCTTGTTCTGGTCGTGGTCTGTGCAGCTGCTTTCCAACCCGGAAGGTGGAGAGGGAGTTGCAGCTGCGGTTGGATATAATTGTTGAAACACGGCTGCTTGCTGCTGTCTATCATGTGCTAGTTCTTGCAGAGTTTCCTTGTTGGGCTCGCCGGACGAATCAGCATTTTCACCGAAAGAACCATGATCAGCTGCAGGCCTGACAATGTAGTCAGTTCGTGTCGCGCCTGCTTCTGGAGATTCTACTTCTGCCGGATCGTATGATGCAGTAGATGTTGAACACTGCTGCGCTGTTGATACTACTACCCGTGCCAGCAGCGGGGTGGTCGTCAGATATCTCGTCCTGTCGCGGCCGGCAGATCTTTCGTGGTGGAAAAAGAAGTTATTTTCGCCCCGACGGTCGAGGTCGTGTCGTACGGGGGAAAGTTTGCTTCTTGGGCGGAAAGACGAGGGGGCGCAACGTAGTTTTGCTGGAAATATTAAATCATGCTCGTGCACCGCGATTTCTTCCAATTGTCTTTGCGTGAGCCCGCGACATTCTTTTTTGCCGACAATACGGAACGGTGGGCCACTTGGGATGGAGTTGTCATCTTCTCGGTTTATTGGTGGATAGAACTCAGTCCTGTTCTGCTGCAGCACCAACGAGCTTCGCGTGTCTGCCCCAGCAGCGTCATTTGTCCCTTGGCCGTCGAGAAAACTAGCGGAAAAAAACGCCATGGCGCCTTCTGCACTGTCCAGATCCGTCTGCCCAATCCGCACGATGCGCTTCGTTATCCACTGCAAAAGGATCGCACTCGTAATAATTGCACACTATGCATTACAAATCTTTTTCCTAAGGTCAATCAGCATTACAAATTCCATTTCTCATGCTGAGAAAATTTGTATATGCAATTCGTACTAGTACGATGCTTTTGCATTTCATATTCGTTTGCAGAAACTGATGTTCCTCCGACAGCATTTTCTTACTCAGAACCTGCAATTCTTCGTCGGTCAAGGTCCAGAGATTGAGTTGTTGCTGGTCCTGCGTCGTGGCGTGGTGGAGCTGAAAATGATCATGTTGTTGGATGGAAAGTTGGTCTGCGAATAAATCTGCAAGGCCCTCGGTGTTGTCACTATTTTCCGCGTACTTGTTGCTTGGTACAACTTTAGTACCACGACGTGGTAGATCCAGCAAATAGCTGTCGCTGAGCAGAATCGCTGCCGTTCCAGCGGATAATTTCGCCGCAACGTCTTCAGCGAGTTTTTTGCGCTTTTGCTCTAGGAACGAAGAGCCTGTTGTTGAGCTGAAATTTTGTGCAGCTAGTCGATCTGCCCAGGAAGTAGATAAGGATGCGAATGTCGTCGCGAAGGACCTGTTTGTTCTGGTAGAGAAAACGTCTGGCAGCACCAAATTGCCGCTTGGTGCATGAGAGCAGCTCGGAAGCACAAGTTTACTCACGTGCTGCCCTTCGTAAGATGAACAATAGCATAGATTCTCCTCATCGTCCCGTCGCTTTAAGTTGTTCACGAACTCTCCGCGAAACCTCGTCTGCGTGGTGGAGGGCAAAGAGACTGTTGTAGTAAACTGCTGGTCACGCGGAACCATCGCCTCCGTCAAGAGGGAAGTAGTCGTGTAGCGGAAAGTAGGACGAGTTGTTTCTTGTTGTGATTGTGATTTCAAAACGCTGCCCGTTCTTCTGCTAAGATGATCGTGAAGAAGATCTTCTTCCAGAGCGGAGGCTGCTGACGCGCTATCCTGAGTAAAAACGTATCCACACCAGAGTCAGGATGGGGAATCTGCTAGACAAATCAGCCAGCTTTGGTTGTTTGGCACGACAAGTTTGTCCGCGTAGTGTAGTGCTGTTTGAGCTAGTTTAGCAGCATTACAGATCTAGTATCTCGTGCTGATTGGAGCATGACAAATTTCAAAACCGCATTAGAAAACGCTTCTCATGGGGCTCCGCATGAGAAACATTTTAACCATGCAGAGTTGCATGACAACTATGGTGTGGGTACGTTTTTACTCAGGATACGCGGTACACCAAGATCTTCCTCCAGGACCAGGTATCAACTGTAAAAATGTCTGGGTCTGGAAGAATCCAACTTCTCATGCTGATTGTAGATTCTAAAAAAATCTGTATTGCATGAGCAGCAAATAGATTCCAAGTCTTCCTACACGGAAAGAGCATTTGTCATGCGGTATAGGCATCAGGAAGCTCTCACAAAGTCTGTGATGCTAGGGCATGCATCACAGACATCAGGAGTCATTCAAAATGTGCATGACAAACCTGGCAATCTTCCAGACCCAGACATTTTTACATTTGATACCAGGACGCGCGACACCAAGTCCATCTTGCGGCGCCGTCAAGCTTCCCTTTGCCGTGATCAAAAGCTTGAGCGGAATAGTCTCCGTTTTCATGGTTTTGTTCTCTGTAGTGGTGGTCCTCGACGGAGGTGGTGGAGGTTTTTCATGCTGTGACAAAATTCCAGATGTAGGTGAAAAATCAGCTTGCACGCCGACGAGGTCTTCAATAACTTCATCCCCTGATGTCATGCCTGGCAGCAAAAGTTGAGGTTCTCCGCCCATAAAAGACGCACGCTCCTCTAGTGGAGGTTCTTCGTCTTGCGGAGAAGAGGAGTCGCGTTTGATATCTTCTGCTTCATCTGGTGCAGTAGTTTTTTGACTTTTAGTTGTCCTTGTTTCCAATAAACTGCACGTGCCGAAATCCACCGACCCGATGAGCAGCAGCAGCACCAGGCCGAGAGAGTAGTTGTGGGAAAGAAAGAACATTTTGATGGAAATGAGGTAGTTCATTATTTTCGTTTATCACTTCTTCGTCGTATACGTATTGGTAAATTTGACTTCATCTTACATACTTTTATTTTGAACTCGCCAGGCGGACGCTTTGATCCTTTAAAACCCGGCGTGCTTCTATCTTGACGAGCTACTTTATTCAATGAAGCCACTTTATTCAATGAAGCTCAAGAACATCTGGCGCTTAGACGAAGCTTATCGCCCCAATCGCAAGAAGGACAACAACATGTAGGCAAATTTCTGCGCAGTTCTTCAACTAACTATTTGCGTGCGATTTTCAAATTTAGTAATTTCGTGCATGGGGCTCAAAGTGCTATAGCTTGACTGACGGATCTTCGATAGGTGGAGGTTCTTTAGTTTTACAAAAGTCTTATTTTCCACAAGTTCTCCATGAATGTTTTGGATCTGACATAGTGCCGGACGAAAATGATCCAACCTGTAAAGTTCATCGAAAATGGGTTGAAGTGAGTCCTTCTCATTTCACAGTTCCATACTCCATGCTTTGAACACGCCTTTCTGATCCAAATAAATTCGAATAGCACGACGCTGGTCCGTCCTCTCCAACCTTTCAGAACTGCAGCGGAAATCTGGATTTCCGCTGCAGGGCACTTTTCAAGCCTGTCCGGAGTTGACTTTTGCTTCCCCAAACTTTTCAAAACTCCTTTTTTTACCATTTTTCAAACTCTACTCAGGCTCTAAAATTTGCCCTGCAGCGGAAATCCGGATTTCCGCTGCAGGGCACTTTTCAAGCCTGTCCGGAGTTGACTTTTGCTTCCCCAAACTTTTCAAAACTCCTTTTTTTACCATTTTTCAAACTCTACTCAGGCTCTAAAATTTGCCCTGCAGCGGAAATCCGGATTTCCGCTGCAGGGCACTTTTCAAGCCTGTCCGGAGTTGACTTTTGCTTCCCCAAACTTTTCAAAACTCCTTTTTTTACCATTTTTCAAACTCTACTCAGGCTCTAAAATTTGCCCTGCAGCGGAAATCCGGATTTCCGCTGCAGGGCACTTTTCAAGCCTGTCCGGAGTTGACTTTTGCTTCCCCAAACTTTTCAAAACTCCTTTTTTTACCATTTTTCAAACTCTACTCAGGCTCTAAAATTTGCCCTGCAGCGGAAATCCGGATTTCCGCTGCAGGGCACTTTTCAAGCCTGTCCGGAGTTGACTTTTGCTTCCCCAAACTTTTCAAAACTCCTTTTTTTACCATTTTTCAAACTCTACTCAGGCTCTAAAATTTGCCCTGCAGCGGAAATCCGGATTTCCGCTGCAGGGCACTTTTCAAGCCTGTCCGGAGTTGACTTTTGCTTCCCCAAACTTTTCAAAACTCCTTTTTTTACCATTTTTCAAACTCTACTCAGGCTCTAAAATTTGCCCTGCAGCGGAAATCCGGATTTCCGCTGCAGGGCACTTTTCAAGCCTGTCCGGAGTTGACTTTTGCTTCCCCAAACTTTTCAAAACTCCTTTTTTTACCATTTTTCAAACTCTACTCAGGCTCTAAAATTTGCCCTGCAGCGGAAATCCGGATTTCCGCTGCAGGGCACTTTTCAAGCCTGTCCGGCGTTGACTTTTGCTTCCCCAAACTTTTCAAAACTCCCTTTTTTACCATTTTTCAAACTCTACTCAGGCTCTAAAATTTGCCCTGCAGCGGAAATCCGGACGTCCGCTGCAGGGCACTTTTCACGCCTGTCCACAATTTGCTTTTGCTTCCCCAAACTTTTCACAACTGCATTCTTTGCAGCTATTTTGTAAACCTCAAACAGGCCTAGAAAATGGGTAATTTTTTTTGGAAGCAGTCCAAATAGCTACAGGCTTGCTTGTTCTGCATGTTCTGGATTCCATTGTGGATTAATCCACAATGGTAAACTTAAGCCTTGCACGACCTGTATACGCGGATTTCATACAATAAAATGACTCAAAAAATACCATCTTGCGTGCGCTTGTACCAGCTGCAATTTTTATCCCTTCAAATCGAGTATAGCGCCGTGATTGGCGTGTTTTGTACCGTAAAAAATTACAGAAAGATGTGGGAATCACAGCAACCTTTCAAAGAAGAAGTCATAAACATGACATCTGGCACAAGAATTCAACTGACGCATAGAATTTTTCAACAATTCTTACATTGGCGAACAAAAGCGGAGTGTCTATGCGACTCGGCTGCCGCGTTGTGCAACATCTCAACGTTTGCTTTTACTCCTCCTTCTGGACACAATTCGAGGACACAATTCGAATACAGCTGAACGTCGCGAAGTATTACACTGTAACGTTGTAGCAACATCTTGGGCGAGTTCTTCTTGAACGACTCATTTCCAGTGCAGGATTTTGTTTGCGTGGGTGAATTTATTTTCCATGTTGCGTAGCACAACAGTATCGGTTTGGTCGCGTACTAGAAGTGGAGGAGACACTCATTTTAATTTTCTTCTTCTCCTGCCTGTGGCGCAAGCAGGGACTTCATATCAAATGTAAAAATGTCTGGGTCTGGAAGAATGCATGTTTGGAGTAGGCGTGGGCCTGCGGGCCTAAATTCCGGTGGGTTGGTCGGTTGGTTGGTTGGTTTTGGACAGACGACATTTGACCGAATTTACGAAGTATGGGGACACGCCTTCCGGGTAGGGGCGCAGGACGTGTTGCAGCTGCAGGCAGTTGTCCTTCTACAGTCTGTCTAAAGTTTGTCTAAAGTTGCAACATAGGCAAAATCGCACACGATTTTGCAAATTTGCAACTTTAGACTTCATTTTAGAAGAAGTGTCAAAGCCGAAAATTACCATGTCGACGTCAGTTGCGGCAGCTGCGAGGAGCAACTGACGATCAGGTAGAGAGCCAAGAACATGTTCATGATCAGGCTCATGAACATGTTCTTCCCTGGACCAAGCACATTCATCTTCATCATCATACAGCCATGATGAAGGTGTCGGCTTATTACACGTTCGTTCCCGACGAACAAAATCTATCGCGGCTTGCATCATGGGCAGGCATGGCCGTGCTTGGCGCCGATCAAGAAAAAAAGCACACAACTTGAACAGGAAAAATCTTGCGCCAAAGGACGGAAGATTTTTGCCTGTACAGAACTCCCTGCCCCATTGCTCGCAGAATACGACCAGCAAGAACAACTGCAACCCTAGAGATTGAGACCAAGATCCCCGACATCAAAACCCAAACGAA